>VXAB01005239.1:363246-398014 GCA_013399175.1 Odontophorus gujanensis
CGGCCGCGGGGAGGGGAAGGAAGGGGAGGGAAGGGGGGGCGAGCGTTGTGGCGGTGGCGGAGCCGCGCACCTCCTCACCTCTCCTCGGCGCCGAACAATGCGCGCACACCTCGGGCCTCGGCTCCTGACTGTGCCTCTCCTCCTCTGCAGGTGCAGATCTGGAAGAGACTGGAAAGGAGGGTGCGAAAAGCAGGGAGGTGATGAGGCTCAATAAAGAAGGTGAGCGCGAGGCCGGCGCATCTCCCTAGTTGTCGGTAGTGGCCCCGCGGTGCGGGGTCGGGCAGGTGGCTGTGCTGGTGTTGGTGTGGTGCGAGGTGTGGGCGCACAGGTGTGTGTGAGTGGCAGGTGTGTAAGGGGATGGGGTCATCCTCAGGCAATGGGTGGCCCTGTCAGGGGCCATATTGGATTTTTGCTGAGGATTCTGTTCCTTCTCAGTGCAGTGCTTCGCTCACTTCTGTGTGAAGATGAACGGATCAAGCCCTGTGTCCAGGCAGATAACCCCTGTGCTGTATTTTTATGCACACTTATAGTCTCAAAAGCGTTTTGCTTGCTGAAGCAGTCCCTTATGATCGTTGCATTCATTCTCATTAGGCCGAGTGGCATTTTATTCTTTCATTCTTGTTACTGAATGTGACTTGCAGTCAACTGAATGGCCAACATCTGATGTTGCCTTACACTAAACAGTCATACGTATTGTGCAAAACCCAATGCAGTAGGTCACTTGGGTCAGAGGGCTCTCTAGCACCAGTAAGTATGGATGGGCAAATTCCAGGCTGATGATGCTTGCCCATAGGCCATGCTTGGCTTAGTTCTGTCAGCTGCTGAAGGAGGAACTTTGCTGGGCAACACAGGCAGATCACTGTGACACATCTTGTTGGTGATGTGTGTTGTTAAAATTGCACTGGAGGAACATCTAATGCAACTGGTGGGGTGGTTTTGGGCATGCTCTCCTGTAGCATTCTTTTCACTCTGTTCTGTTAAGGAAGCACTATGTGCTTGCAGCCTTTCCATCATGATAAATACTTCTTGTGAAAGAAGTTCCTAACAAGTGGTCCAGCATTGAGTAGCTTGTGTGGTTTCCTGGCGATGAGAGGAATTCCACCATCACCTGTAATGCTGGAAGAGAGATTCTGAAATGGTGCAGAGGTTCTTGTTACTGTATTGTTGGTTTTACATGCGTATTTAAGCTTGAGCACCTCAGTAGCTTAAGTGAATATTGTGTTCTGTAAACAAACTCTTAAAGAGTGAATTAATTAGCAAAAGTAAGTTTGTGTGATAAACAATCACATAGAATACGCGTTAAAATATATTAAGAACGTAGAATCCCCACTTTGACAGACCTTGATAGAGACACCAAGATTGTTTGTATTCCTGTTTGACTATTACATGCTAGAACTCCTCTATTTTGCTATCTCCAAAACAAGCTAGAGACAGAAGTGAAATTTTAACACAGTTCATCTGTAGGTGAAAGGTTTGTTGCTCAGGTAGTCTGTATGTCTGTCAGTAATGGTGTGCATCGACTTGATTCAAAAGTAGCCAAACACAAATTTTGCTAGTGGAGCTTGACTTCCATAGGGAACTTCATTTGGTGAGATTAAATATTTTGTGCCTAGAAGTCCTGGAATGTGAAGTCTCATTGTGAAGTTATTTGAGATACAAAGATCGAAGAGCATCCCTGCTCCTTAGTCATACTCATATGCAAATCATTTCCTAGAACGTTTCAGTGTATGTGGTGAGCTGTAGTCCTTTATTGATTTTTGGGGAGTTCACAGACTCCATTAAGGGAGATCTAGTTGAACTTGCTCTCCAGAAAAATTATTTCCAAACATGTAATGTCATCACTGATAGTGACTGGTATGAGCTACTTATTGCTTCTTTAGGGCTTGCGTTGCAGAATAGTTTAAAACAAGCAACAAAACCTGACAAAATACTGTTGCATTTAGAAAATAAAAAGCTGTAGGAGTTGTTTTGTTTCCCTGTAGCAACTTGCTTTGGATCACTTTGGACTTTCACGAAGTTCCAATAAATGAGTATGTGTTGAAATACTTCTCCCATGTTCATCTGAGCAGTCTGTTAACACAGGTGCTTCTACCACATCCGCCCAAGTGTCTGAACACCCACTGTAGATCCTGCTTGAGCCCTGCTGTCCTTAGCAGTAAAGGTGTGGAAAAACGTGAAGAGTTAGACTGTTTCACAGAAAGCATTGCTGGCATGCTTGTGGAAATGCTCACGCACTTACTGGGGTCTTGCACACAATGTTGTGTGTGATGTTGACTTTTTTTGTTGGGTTTGTAAGTAGACATGGGCTGTTGTTGTGGTAGGTCTTAATACCAAACCCAACTAGTTATTCCTTTGCGATCTTACGTGTTTGAGTAGGCAATCTTATGCCACTTGCAGTGTCAGGAGATTGTGAGTGGTGTACAAAAATCAGACTTTGTGTATAAGGTAACAGACAGGACTTTGTATTAATAATACCAGACCTGTTCAATAAAGGTGGTGTAAAATCTGGTCTTGTCACGCTTGCTTCTTTTATCATTTAGCTGAGTTTTGTGAACTTTTGTTTATATAACCACATTTATGTGGCCTTTCCTTTATAAATTACTGAAACCGTTTGTAAGGAGGACGGTGTAGGAAGGGGGAGATGGTGATCACCTCCAGACCACATGACAAGGCGATGCATGTTGGTGTGGTAGAACCTGATGTCAAACTGCTTCCAGTTTCCATGCAGCTTCATCCCTGCATCACTGCCACCTCTCTGGCTGTGTACTACCGTGGTTAAGGTGATTTGCTGCTCTTCCTCCTTCTGCAGTCCAGTGGGGGACCCAGTAACAGCGTGGAAGCAGGCTACCAGATTTCCACCTGACAGTGTGTACTTGTAGCTTGTTCCTGGGCCGCAGGGTCACAGCCTGGCTGTGCTATTCATTTCTGTGACACAAGAGGTGCACTGGGGCTATGTGCACCATGCCCATCTCTACGAAAGAAGTAACGATGCAGAAAGATTGCTCGTTGCTTTTCTTTATTCTGCAGTGGATATAGAGGCAACAGCAGGGAGAGAAATTTCCTGAACATTTGTTGTTCAGTTTTGTAGACAGAATTGCTTTTTGCATGCTAATACTTTGGGTTTTCCTTCAGCGAATGCGGTTTGTCCACGGTTGACTTCTACTGGTGTGTAGATTTGTGGAGGGGGGATTACAAAGTTGCAAGCGTTCACAGAAAATGCAAAATTTGATGCATAAATGTATGTGCCACAAAAAAAAAAAAACAACAAAAAACCCCAACTTTATCTGCTTATCTAATCAGGAAGCTGAAACAGTATTGTGTAACTTATCTGACAAATCACTAGCTGCCAACCAGCTTAGCTAGAAGAGAGGTTATCAGAATTGGAGCAGCATTTGGAATTTATGTTGAGTTTAAGAAGTTGAATGGCATATTTGAAGAATGGAAGATTTTCTTATAGATAGAGTGCATTGCAAAGGGAGTCCGTGTTTATTCAGCAGTTTGTGTCCTGTAAACATGACTGTAACTGCAAGCTTAAGACAGATACTGTGGTTTTTTATTACTAGTGATAACCTGTACCTGATTTTAGATTAATTTTGGAGGCATATATTTTACTTTATACATTTAAGGAAACAGTAGAATGTGATTTTTTTTCTTATATACAGAAACTTTTTATTAATATGTGTGCGCTGGGACTATTTCTAGGCAGACACTACCTGTAAAGGAGCAATAGATGCCCTGTGCATCTTTTCTAACTACAGCAGAGCTAAATGTGACCTGTGGGATTTAGATCTGTATCTGGGTACTTGGTGTCATAGCCAACTTCAGTTTCTCAGTTCAGTGGGTTTGTATTTTCAGTTTCAATCTGATGCTGTGTGTGTTTTGTCTTAGACAATCTTTTTCAGTAACCATTCTGGCTCACTGTTGTTTAGTATTAAGGATGTTATATAAAAATGAGTCTATTCTGTTTTTCTGATTTTTGTGTTGAAATTTGATATTTTCTGTATGACAGTCCTATAGCTCCAAACATGACAATTTTATTTGGAGCTTCTGTAGAGCTTAAAATCTGTTGGTTTTCCAATACATTTTTTTCTTTTCCTGTTTTGACTTTCCATATGAATATCTTATTGAAAGTTACTGGGTAAATGCTGTGGTGCCATCAGAACAAATCTAAGAGGATTCTGATTAATTTCAATGTCAGGATTTTGTTCTTCAGTAAAAACATCTTGATGCTTTTATTATTCTTCATGGAAAAGTAAGATGTTAAGGAGGTTGGGAGATGATAGGGGACACTTCTGTGCAGAAAAAGGATGTAGCATACAGCACTGTATTGTATGAGAAATGAGGAAGAGGACTAAAATTATTTATGACGATATTGTGAAAGAAGGGAAGACAAAAACAGCTGGTTAAAGCAAGCATGGCGTTTGGAGTTGGTTTGATTATTATTTTTCAATTACTCTAGTTTGCTTACTGGTTGTTTGTGGATGGTGCTGTCTCCTTTAAAAACATGTAAAACAAAAATTTCAGAATAAAACTATTTTTTATTTCCTCATCTTTCACTTTTTTGTTGTGGTGAGGAACATTGGTAAGGCTGAGAGGGAAGGAAACGGTAACGGTGTGCCCCAGAAGGGAGAGGTGAAGAGGTTATTGGATTTAGATCACCTTACCGTAGCTGGTGATTTGGGTTTTTTGTTTGTTTTTACTTTTGCAGTGGGAGAAACAGAGGAATTAATGCTGTCTAATTTTCAGTCTCTTCCCTGTTAGTTAATGAGGTCTTCCAGAGATACTAGTTCTTAAACAGCTGTAATATTCAGGTAGAGCTTGGTGAGTGAATGGCCTGAGAATTGGCAGGGTACAAAACTGTGGCTGCTGGCAAGATAAACTTTTTCTTACTGTTCTTATCTTTATGCAGGGAATAAGAATAATGAGCAAAGGTCCCAGTGGGATTTTTCTTCAGGATGAGAAATGACAGTGGGTTTGAATTGTATGTGTTCTGGTGTTTAGATTCTTGATCAGTATATGCTATGTGACTCATTTGTTTTTTCCCCTTTTTTGAATAGCTTCTGCAAGTAGAGTGGCTCCAGGCTGTGGCTGTAGTGTCACTTAATGTGTCTTGAGGACTGGCGATGGAGGAAGAATGGAACCTTATGTATGATAGTGCCCAGAAATGCAGGGATAATTGTAGCTCAGCTTTCAGAAGGTAACTACATAACTGTGAAGCTAGAGCGTGCTCTTCAGCTCATCAGCCTGCACCCTGGGTAAAAAGAGTAGAGCGGTGGGAATGCTCTCAGATCAGATATTCAGTGTTTTGAATCGGGATTTTAATATTTTAAAATATGCCTCTAAAACTCTTGTTCTCTAAATAACTTCTTCAAAAACTCTGATTTGGTTAGGTGACATGTGTCTTGATGGAGTTCAGGAGGCAGTTTTCCCAGTATTTGTCCAAGAGTTACTTTGAAGAGCTTAGTCTTCCTCTGGTTTGAGGTAGGTCTTTGTATACCAAGGGAGAAAGCACATGTGGTTTTCTGTCTGCTGACAGCGCTGTCACTAATGGCTCTGGCATTCCTTCTACTCATTGTAACTTATCACAGGACTTGAGAACAAGGGAAATGACTCCAAGCCCTGTTGTCATTGCAGAAAGTGAAGTCATGTGTGTCTAATTTTGTCTGAGATACAGAAACACTGTTTCCTTATTGATCCCCCTCTGTAGGGGGTTAATAGTTCATAGACAAAATTTAGGTTTCCACTATAAAGAGGGGCTACGCAAGAGTTGAACCATTGCCTCTGTCAGTGGGAGTAATTTCCTTGAAACAGGCCTTTTGCTCCTTGGTAATTAAAAAAGGAGACATTATCAGGTTCGCTTTTACCTCTGAGGCAAAAGATGTTGTCCATTTAACCAGTGCTTAGGTATGTGAGATGGGAGAAGTGGAAAATCCTGTGAGGAATGTGTTTAGAATACATTTTTTAAGTTATGGATCACTGGAGTCCTGTGGGCAGAAAGCTTGGATTTCTGGTAGTCCCTGGGAAAGTTTAGATCTTTAATGCTATGTGCACTACCAAGTAAGATCACTTTCAGTAAAAGAAATATATAGATATGAAAAGGAATATGCGGTGTTAAAGAGTTAGTTCCACTCTAATATTAAATCATGCAGCAACTTGTTACTGAGATTGATTTTTGAATATCTAGCAAAATATATGTTAATTATGTTCAGTTTACATGGA
The DNA here is from genome assembly GCA_013399175.1 of Odontophorus gujanensis. Taxonomy (NCBI): domain Eukaryota; kingdom Metazoa; phylum Chordata; class Aves; order Galliformes; family Odontophoridae; genus Odontophorus; species Odontophorus gujanensis. Next base: position 369,466 of record VXAB01005239.1, read on the forward strand.
TATGGATTCATGTCAAGTTATTGGATCCTTCTGTCTTCTAGCTTCAGCTTGGTAGCCATGTGCTTTGGCTTGTTCTTGAAAAAGCAGATTCAGGAGTAAGTGGTGCGGGGTGCCAGGTGAAGCTTGCGTGCTGATAGACCTGTGGCTAATGCTGTAGTGAAACAGTAAGGACTAGTGACAGAGAACTCTCAGCAAGTCTGTAGGAAGAAGTCTTTCTTTGGTTCTTCTGGATGAGGAAGATAGGCCCTGTGTGGGTAATACAGTCCAATTTTTATCACAGTATTTTGCAGCTCTGTGAGCTAACTTCAACTGAAGATGGAATCCGGCACTGTCTCTTAAGACAGAAGTGGGACAAAAGAAAATCGACTACTGTATGCATCATTTCTCTTTCTTTTTTTTTTCCTTTTTGGTCTGCTTTCTGTGGTTGATCGTTGATGATTTCAAGGGAGTACTGTTACAATTTGTTGCATGGCTTATTAAAAATTACACTTGAAAGCCACTGATATTGTTGGTGAAGTGGACTTTGTGATTGCTCTTAGTCATGCACTCAACAGAAAAAGGGATGTCTTCCTTACTTCTGAAATGCTGTAATTATTATTCAGCAATTTATTTTCATGTTTCAGTATGTTATATTAATAATACAGCCCTGAAGCCCAGCTTATCTTCCTTGTACTCTTGACAGCATGTATCATGTCTGTGGAACAAAGATGTGGTTTTTCCCAGATCCAGAAGAGTGCCAGCCAGAAGTGGCAAAGAACTTGAAGACAGAAGTTGTAGGTTCTGTATTACTGCTGGTACCAGTTCATGGCTAGTGCAGTTTCACTTAATCCCCAGGCCCCCCCGAATCATGTGTAAAACGGAAGCAGTCGTATTGTGACAGAGCTGTGTACAGCACACAGGGGGTTAGGCTGGCTTCCCCTTCCGTTTGCTTGGAGCAGGTGTTCAGCAGAAGAGAGAGAAGAAGGGCAGAGGAAGAAGCATTGAGATGTAAGAATGACTGTCAGAGTGTAAGAGTTCACGGCATTCGATTCAGTGTGGGGGTCTTTGCTGTGCTCTGTTTTGTTCATTTTTTTTTTCTTTCTGGTATACAGTGTTTTATGTTTCTGACCAGTCACTCTTCCTCTTCCTTCTGCTGCAGGGAGCTGGACATGAGAGGGGCAGGGACTCTGCAAACTGGAAGTTGTATTTGCACTGGATGATGCTAATACAACAGATGTGTTCGTACTTGAATCTCTGATACGTATTCTGTTCTCAAGTCACCTTTTGGCTGTCCATTGTGATTGTGCTGATCAGATCAATGGTCAGGTGAGAGTTAGCATCTCCATTTATTTTTTAAGCTGCTTTTAGTCACGCTTCATTGAGACCTCTAGAGATTGATGATTTAGATTAGAAAAGTTTGTTGGAGCCATGCCACCACAACAAGCATTGACAGAGCCAAAACCTTGTTTGTTTGGGGCTGATAATGGAGTCAGCTGGAGGACAGTGATCTGGATGAATGTAAGTAATTCATCTGTTACTGCCATGATTAGGAAAGGAGTATTATTATTTGCAAGATCCTAATGCCAGCAGCCCCATCAGGGATTAGACACTGCTGAGCATGGTGGCAGAACAGGGACGAGGGGTGTGTGCGTCTGCGCATGTGTTTGTTGTGAAATCTTTGTGCTACAGAGAACTAATTTTTCACCTATAATAAAAAAGAAGTTTTAGTACTGACAATTAAAGACACTTAACTTGCTCAGCATGGTAGACTTGGTATACTGCTAGTGTAGTAAGCATAATTTTCTTGGAGCAGTGAAAGGAAGGCTTTTGGGTGATATTTGAAGGGCAGTGAAGTAGTTTTGCAGGTGCTTGGAAGGAGCCTAAGTTGAATTTTAGAACTGTAGGGGTTGGGAGGAACCTCTAGAGATGATTGAGTCCAATCCCCCCACCAGAGCAGGCTCCTTACAGCAGGTAGGGACCTGAATTAAAATACACAATGGCTGTTGAAAACTTGGTAAATGTATACTGACATTGTGACCGGAAATGTGAGCAAATGATGCAGGTAGGATGGGGACAGTATAGCTTAGGTAAAATAGGAACCTGAAAAGCAAAGGTGAATTGTTCCCAGTGTTTGAATGTGGGGGATTGTGCATAGATGTACATAGAGAAAATAATGATCAGTGTCACAAAATAGAAAAAATAGCTTTTGAAACAGTGTGAGTGTGCAGTATAATGTTTGTTGAGACAAAAAAGAAGAAAATCTTAGTAAGTATAATGAGACAAAGAACAAATCTTTAGCTTTAGAGGTGTTGAGAGAAGAATTTCTTCTAAGGATACAAGACAGGAGGAATCAGATGCAGACAAAGCCTGAATGAATGTGTTGAGGGAGAAGTCATTGTCAAAGGTGACATAGTATTTCATATCTGAATGATGGACAAGATGATGATGCTGTCCACAGTGATCAAGAGAAGTGGGGGGGAAAAAAGAGAATGGGAGAGGTGAGGTCTAAGTTCTGTTCTATCTATATCAAAGTGAAGCTGACAGCTTCTCAGTGACAAGAGGTGTCAGAAGGATAGGCTGAGATTTTTTGTTTAGATGTTAGTCTACTCTGTTTGAGACCTGTGCCATAAGGAGCTGAGTGGGGAAGAAATTCCCAGACAGAAGAGAAGTGCAGATGTTATCACTCAGTGGAACCCTCGGAGAAGATGAAGTAGGAATAGAGAGCTTTTCAGTGACCCTTGAAGGAATTGATATGGGGAGGAAGGGAAGTGGGATAGTTGTGGAAGTGAGGAGAGAATTCTTTGAGAAGGGAGATGCATTTAGTTTTAATGAAAGACTTGCATGGGTTATGGAGGATAGAAGTGGTGATATTGCAATAGTAAGAGGTTTCTAGATAATTTAGTGGAAATATTTGCATTACATTACAAGGTGTAACTGAAAGGAGTTGGAGTCAGAAACACTGCAAATGTAATTTGCCCTTAAACAGTTCATAATGAGCTCAGAGGTGAAAGAAGAATAGAAGAACCAGCAATGTAGTTAGAGAAGCAAGGGATCAGAGGTAGGTTTTCTAACAGAGGAAATAATGGTTACTTGTCCAGCTGTTCTGCTGGAGCAAGAGGAGAAAGAGAAGTTGAGCAGAAAAGCAGCAAAGGAAGTGTGAAATGTAGGGTGATGTGAGTGAGAATTTTGACATGTGTTTCATATCTGTGGTATGAGGAAGAAGGGAGAGCTGTAAGGAAGGGAAAGGGAGTGGGAAGGGGGAATGTGAAATGATAATTATTTTTTTCTGGCTTTCTCATGGAACAAATATTTACATTTTATTGTAGAGAAAGAAATGGATAGAAGAGAAAAGATTTGAGGAATGAGTCAAAAGTAGGAGGAGAAAGGGCTGAAATTGCAGGTGTGGGTTCAGCTCAACTGGAGGGATGGCACGGATTAGTAAGCAGCAGGAGAGAAAATGTGCAGTAACCTCGTTTCCAGACTGGTTTCCTTTTCCACTGCAAATTCTAGGACAGACAAGAATAAAGCAAAGAGAAGAGTATTTAAAATGAGTGTGAGTTCAGGATTGGTGGAGCCAGACCTCATCCTAGGAAGGAAAAAGCAAAACACAGCAAAGGGAGAAGTGAAAAGGATGAAAAAACATTTAGTGGTGTTGAAGAGGGTGGTTGCGAGGTACTGGGAATTATGGGATGGGAATAACAAGTAGTGCTGAGGGAGTAAATTGGTGCCACTCAGAGTACGCCAGGTCAGCCTTCGCTTTGGGTTCTCAGCTGAAGGGTTTTTAGAGGTGGCTAAGAGAGGACAGCCTCGCTGACTGCCCCATGCTTGAATACATCTCTTGCATTTGAGAAAGATCAAAACCCTTAAGTACAGGAAGGTTCTGGAGCAATCAAGAGGCTGTCACCTTTCTCTGGAAAGCGATGATTGTGAGAACCATGACTTTGACAGTAGAAAGTTTTTGTGCATTGCTCTTTGGTGTTATCATACAACATGTTAGGTGGAGAGAGAAACCAAGAAGCAAAGTACTATCTGAGCAATTTTCTTTGTTGTGGTGTGTTGTAACTAGGTGCACATCTACCTGAACCATCTTGTGCTCATACTGGCTTGTGCTTCCTGCTGTCAAAGCTCAGGCAAGGCCATATGATTACGTTTTCAGGGACTGGGCCCAGGCTAACATCATACTGTGCTGGGTGTATCCTCAGAGCTCTGGTAAATGTTGGCTCTTGCTTCTCCTGCAGGGCAGAATGAGCTTGTTGCTGTCTATATACTACAGACAGGCATGCTTTATGATATAGCGTTTTTTTTTTTGTTTGTTTCTTCTGAGGAAGCAGGACTTAATGACTTTTGAAATGTTAACATGGGAATGGCTGTCATCCCTGATACAGGCTACTCAGTGTTTAAGAAGTTAATCATGTGTTTTCACACCTCTTCAGTTGGTTTAAATACCTGTGTAAGGAAAGGAACAGGAAGAGAGTGCTAGAGGAAGAGTTGCCTGCTCGCACATGGAGGTAGGTCTGAGCTGACCTGGCTTGGGAAGGTTTCAGACGTTCCTTACCTTGCCTCTTTCCCAAGCAGCTTACGGCCTGTCCCTGCATGTTGTCAGTGTTCAGTCATCCCAGTGGTTCATAAACAACCCCTTGCAGGGTTGCTGAGATCAAATTAATACTTGTGAAAAGTCTTCAGATTCTCAATTCGAAGTCTCTTAGGCCCAGCATTTTTGTGTGCTGAGGTTTGTGTTTTTGTTTTTATTTTTTGGCTTTCTAGAAGATGCTGAGAATTTTGGGCTGGTATACTAAGCAAACTGAAATCATGGTAGGTCAAAAGTATGAGGAAAAATTGTAGGAAAGAACTTGAAATTATGGTGAGCTGCATGAGCTCTATTTTATTTTTTTTGTAGACTCTTTGTACATTCTGTGCTTGGTTTAAGTTTTATTCAGCTAATCTCATAGCTCAAAGCATGCTGGATGTGCATGTTACCGAGATTTGTAGGTATTTAGACTCTGACAGAAGTAATGCAGCTTTACGTATTCTGGGGTTTCTTGTTCATTAGAAAAAAAGTTCTTCATGGCTGCATCTCTGAATGAGGGAATGCTGCTACAGAGTTGAGGGGCTTTTTTTGTTTGTTTGTTTGTTTTGGTTTTTTTGGTGGCTTTTATTATTGTTATTATTGTTTCCAGCTTTCAAGATACCTGTTACTACCTTGACTGTTTTCCAAGTTTTTTAATAGAACGAAACTGTTGTAAACTTCTATTGCCTTCTTGGCAGGTAAGAATTTGTTCTGAATGTGAGGTTCTTGAATTCTTTTGAATTCATTTTTAACAAACGTTTATTTGTAGGAGCTCTAAAGGAGCGTGCAACTTTTGTGTTCAGGTGGTGTAAAATACCTAAAAGTGGCATCTTTAAAATATGGCAAGAGGTGGTCTTTATTTCAGACCTTGAACTGTACTTCAGATAAAGCTATGAGAAGCATATGTTGTAAAGGTATATGTCTGTGAATGTTGAAAAATTGCATGCTTGCAGCTATTTTAAGGGGGAATTTGAAGGAGGTAGAGAATTTGTTGATGTGGTGGAAGGAGGCTCATAGTATAGCACCCAGGAAAGACTTGTTCAGAACAGATCTCTAATGAAAGTATGTTACTTGTAAAAATAATCTCTCTCTAAATACTGCTTTAGTGTAGAGGAGCTGGGAAGTGAAACTATTTGTTATTGTTGAACTGCAAAAAAGACATTAAATACTGAAAGATAGATCTTCCTTAAATCCGTTCCCTAAACATGCTCCCTATTCTCTAAGTACTTAAACATTCTCTATTTTTTTATTAGTCATCAGCTTCATCTGTTCTCTTGAATCCTGCCCTAGTTTTGATGTTAGCCCAAAACTGAAGAGAAACTACCACAACATATACATTATTATTTCTTATTCTGTCACTACTTCTGGACTAGTTCTTTTCTGTCTATTTATTTGCGTGCTATGGGAGTAGAGGCTAAATGAGATACAACATTCTAAGTAACTCTGACTCTTGGTGTGGACTGTCATCCTTACAGTGACTCTGTTGTGACCAAATTCCTCTGAAGTTTGGATTTATTTCAGGAGAAACCCTTAAATGTGAGCTTTTCATGGCAAATATTGGAGGTACCGTGTGCAAGCATTGCATGCAGTGAGAACAATATGCAGGATGTTCTTTATTTTAATACTGTGAGGTTGTGAGAGAGACTTTCCCTGTGTTCAAGATCACGTGTTAAAGCTGCTTTTAGTAATAGTCAAGACTGTGTGTGCATATCTAGAGGAAGGATATGAAATGTGATTTGTGCCTGCGGCATTACCTATCACTGCAGTGAGGCAGAGGGACTGAATGAATAGAAAGGAATCATGAGAATAAACAAGTTGACTGCTGATAATGTTTATGTATCACCTTTCTTTGGAAAAAGACCCAAAGTGTTCTGCTGGTTACGTGCAGAAATTAATCCATTTGTCACTGAAATGGGGGACTATGAATGCAAATATGGCTGCTGTTGACAGCCTAATCCTACCTGCGCTAGAATTAAATGAAAGAACTGAAAACCTTCTGTATACTGACAGGGTATAATCCAGTCCCTACTGAAGTATTTCTTGCATGATGATTCAGAAAGGAAAGAAACAATGTCTTATTTCTAGATTACTGTGTGAATGCGTGAACAAATCACCTTTCCTCTCCTTTGCAGAGGTTGCAGCATACTTAACTGGCAGACATCATCTTTACCAATTTCCAAAAGATGATGCTCCCATTGGCACCCAGTTTTGCTTATTAAAATTAAGCAGTAATCAAGAAGAGCCATCTTTTGAAATACAGTGGTAGGGTTAATCTTTCTTCCAAAGAATGGTTATCTGGACAATGCTTAAGAGAACAGGTTGGTTATTGTAAGGGTGAGGGGAAACAAGTTACTTCACTGTATTTTAGCAACTCACTACGAATGCTAGCATGGTTATCCTAGCTACTTTGCATCTGTGGTGGATGATTATTTTTATTTTTTTATCCAAGAAAAGGGAGAAATTAGGTGGTGACCCAATAATAGTTGAAGATTATAGCTAGCAATTAATTTTTATTAGATGAGTTGACTTATACCATTAGCACATCCTCCATGACCAGGCTGCAGCTCTGCCCTGTGTCTGGTAGAATCTTGCCTGAAGCAATCTTTGTTATGCCCACTTGATTTTGCTTAGATCAAATTCTACTATGGGTACCCGGTACCTCAGGAGGTGAAAATACAAGGGAATGTTAGAATGTTATCATGCAAAGTAGACTGGAAGTGGTGAGATTATTAAAGGAAACAGTTGTTTAGGGAGGTGCTTTTATATTAGGTAACTATTGCATGATTGCAACATAATATTTTTCTCTGCAGTTTTTCCCTTGTAAAATGTAAGTACTGAATTCTTACATTCTATCATATGTAGAGCTTATACAATTAAGATTAAAAAAAAAAACATTTTTCTGTATAACAAATGGAAGCAAATTTGATTGTGGTTCATTCTGAATTTGTTGTGTTAGGAGGAACTTTAGTCAAGAAGACAAGGAGGGAAGGAGATGTTACTCTAGAAGTTTGGTTAATTTAAGCATGTGACCTGTGCAGACAGCTGAAAGTGCATGACAGGGAAATCGAGCAGTAGGGAGGTGAGTACTGCTACTTTCTGTACAGCTTCACTGAAATACTGTGCATCAGTTCTGATGTGCATACTGTGAAAAGGTGTTGGAAAAACTTGAAGGAGTTCAGAAAAATCTACATTAATTTGAGGTCTGGATAATCAGCTTTAGAATGGAAGATTTAAGAAGCTCAGTCTATTTAGTTTATCAACAGATGGTAGAGGCTACCTGGTAAGTCCGTAAGTACTTAGACAGGGCGAAGGTATCTGTCAGTTAAATGGTTCTCTGTCAGTGAGATTAAGGGGATTCTCGAGGCTGAAAGCTGAAGCTAGATCAGTGCAGACTAGGAGCAAGGTGCAGTTTTCTAATGATACAATTAAAAAGGAACAGCTTATCAAGGGATGTCGTAGACTTGCCGTTGCACAAAATCCGTGCACGAGGCTGCAGTGCTTTCCTGGGAAAGGATACTTTAGCCATCCAAAAAGCTTGGATTTAAAACTAGAATAATATGATGACATTCTGTAGCCAGTCTTAATGTAAAGATTTAGTCCAGATTATAAGGAAGATTTTTGTTCTTTCCTTCTCTAAAACTTTGTATGTGTTAAGTGCTTCTTTTGGTAAAGTTCATGTAAAAGATAAAGTGATCCAAGCAAAAAGCTTTCTAGAGGAATTGGTGAGAGCGGACTGTCCTTCAACAACATGCAAAAGAGGAAGTAACACTTTCCATTCTCTTTTTTTACTTTCCTGATAATCAAAAACACAAATATGTCTCCCATCTGTTAGTTCTAAGAAAAACTTAATCTTTAACAAAATGACTGTTAGCCGTTCTAGGCGCACTGCAGATAGCTGTTGTGCCTTCTTGCTGTAGTTCATGCAACTGGCAACTGGGCCTGAAGGTCTTTGGCTTTGCTTTGTTTGGAAAGCAACCTTTGTTAACATGCTTTTTCTGGTGCTGCTTTCTTGTCCACGGATTTATGTGGGCATGGCAGGTCAATCTTTATGGTGATGTAAGAGGCTCTGTAATTTATAATGATCTGTGTGAGAACTCTTTTGTGCCCTGGTTTTGCAAAAGAAGTAGTAGGAATCCTTTGAAGGACTTCAGTGCTTAAATCATTTCACTCTGTGATAAAATCAGGGAATAGCCAGCCAGTGTCACCTTTTCTTTTGGTTACGTCCACAGCAAGACCAATCAATGCTGATCCGAGGGACTCTTCAACTTAGTTGAGTTGAGTGGAGTTAAAAGCAGCACCTAGCCTACTTTGGGTTCTGACATGCTTATCAAGGTTTCCTCAGCCTCAGGGGTTCTGAATCTTTTGTAAGCAGAGTACACATATATAGGTGAAAAGCAAATGCACTGGAGCTCAGACTTACCAGTTCTCCTCCCTTACCCTCCTGCTGCCTCCACAAATGTGTAAAATAATACCACGTGAATTGAAGCACTCGAAAGAAAGTAGTTAATATTGAATTTCTTCTTATGAGATGGCAGGTTTCTGGGCCTGCACACTCAAAGATTTCAGGTCTGTGGAATGCATTTAGGCTTTTTGTTTTCCTGCAGTTGGAAATGGTGAAACAAATCTTCAATTGAGAAATGAGGTTTGCTCCAAACGTGTGTCAGTGTGCAGTCTGTTCTAGGGCCACATGAATTCCCTGTGCTTGAGCACAAGCTGTTTCTAGTATGGAATGTATAGGGCCGTACCTTTCCCATGCTACCTTGTAGTAGTGCTGTGGTTTTCCTCAGTTCCTTGCTGCTGCCTGTGACAAGGTGACATAGCTTGGCAGATCTGTCATCTTAGCTGAGTAATTGTGGAACATTTAGAAGTTTATACTCTGTTGGCATTTAGAATGTTACATGTGTAGAGAGGCAAACTGAATGTTTGGACTGAATGTCACTGTCATGATCTCCTCACCATGTAGGTCCCTCTAGCTGTATTTTATCAGATGTTGGATTAAGCACTAAAGATGTCTGTATAGTCAACAAACTCATCTGAGGGGTACTTCACTGAGGAGTGACAGGTATTTTTCCAGTATTTGCATTACCTAATTTATTCTAAAAAATAAAATGTCTATATTCTGTAAAGTTAGTTTGGAAGCTAATATGTTGGAAATTGCCTTTTTCCAAAGTGTTAGCAGGAGTTAGTGAGCAACAAAACAGCGTGTGCTCAGCATGGCACACACAAACACACACACAGCTACACCTCTGAGGAGTGAAAATGTAAGTTTTAGGATCCAGTTGTGGTTCAGGACGCTGTAGACAGGGTAGCATCTGCAGCGTGGAACCGTGGGACTGAAACACTTCATGCTGATGCAGGAGCTTAGGGATGCAAAGAGCTAGAGCACAAATCTGACAGTAGAGTCAGGCCATCCTTTAAATTGTATGCTGGCTAAATGAGCCTGTCCTTGCTCACCCTGTGAGCTTTTTCATCTGTTTCTCCACCACCCTGCTAAGGAAGAGGAGAGAGAACAGCTGTGTGGTGTTTGGCTACCACCATTGTTAACTACTGCAGCTGCCAATGCGATGCACATACACACTGCAGTCTGAAAAAGAGATGAAGTGTGCCAAAAATGTTAGCAAGAACAAGGTGAAGGATGGCACTGCAGCATTAGCATTTTTACATGCTGAAATTCTGCAGGTGGATTAAAATAGATATACGTATGTATACACACATTTTTAGGATATTTATAAAATTCTCTGTGGTTAAGTTTTGGATTTTGAGACTCTCCTTGAAGTATCCATTGACTCAAAGTGACACTCTTCAAGCATCAGTTATATTCCCTTGTGCACTTTTATCACTTCTAGAGTGTGTGCTAGGGATCTTTTGCTAAAATGAAAGCTGCTTTTCATTTGTGATATATTGGAAAATATATATAGAATCATTAAGGTTGGAGGAGACCACTAAAACCACTGAGTCCAACTGCTAACCCATCCCCACCATGCCCACCAAACTTCATCCCTCAGTGCCACATCTCCAATATTTCTTGAATACCTCCAGGCTCAGTGACTCCACCACCTCTGTGGGCAGCCTGTGCCAGTGCCTCACCACTTTATGAGCAGAAATTTTTGCTACCATCCGAACTGAACCTCCCATGGCACAACTTAAGGCCATTCCCTCTCATCCTGTTACTGTTACCTGGGAGCAGAGGCCAACACCCACCTCACCACAACCTCCCTTCAGGCAGCTGTAGAGAGAAATAAGGTCTCCCGTGAGCCTACTCTTCTCTGGATTGAGCCATCCTAATTCTCTCAGCTGCTCCCCTTCAGATCTGTGCTCCAGACACCTCACAAGGTTTGTTGCCCTTCTCAGGACACACTGCAGGGCCTTGATATCTTTCTTGTAGTGAGGGACCTAAAACTGAACACAGCGCTCAAGGTGCGGCCTCACCAATGCTGAGCTCAGTGCTGCTCCTGCTGCTGTAGTATTTCTGATTCTGATTTCTGATATTTCTTTTTTTCACTATTCAGTGCTTTAATCTACAGAACATTAGTTTGCTGTTACTTAGCAGACTCACTTTTGGGTTTCTTATTTTGCTTCTACTGTATCTTTAGTAGAAGGTAGCATTATCTTATAAGAATTATCTTCTATTCTTTTAAGTGTAACTGGTGTTACATGGGTTGGCCATTAGGTATCTGTATTGTCTAGCTGGTATTTTTAGATGGCCCTTGTCCATTGTCAGTATTTTGGGTGGCTTTGTGAAAATTCTCTCAACCATACTGCAACAGAAGTAGTGTTTATAATAAAGGGAATAATGAAATGTTGGGTTTGTTTTGGTACAAAACTTCCACATGAATACTGCTTTCAAGGATGCCTAGTGCTTAAATAGTGCTCGCTACCAGTATCGAATACATGGTCTTCTGCAGGTGTTGGGAGCAGCTTGCCCGTGTCTATGTTAGCATCCAGACTGTTTTCTGCCCTGATCAGCTGACCTGTGATTGACATCTGCTGTCTATTAGAGATTGCTGACAGGCCACGTGTGTCGAGGTCTTTCCCCTGTGGTCTGGAGGCAGGGAGTCTGGCTGGACATATGTCACCTCCATTTGGCGTTACTGTTTTGCTTTTCTCTGCTTACCACCTCCTCCTGGAGTGCAGTAGTAAATAGAGAGAAAGGGGTCCAGGACATCAGATCCCATTGTAGTAAAATACCTAGAGTTCAGAGGCCTCCTGTAAAGACAAATCAGATAAATGTGATGCTTCTGCATTCAGATTGCATAGAGTTCCTTTAAGGAAACTGTTTTCATTTTGGTTTGGCTAGTGGTTTACCCTTTCAGAACCAGGGAACACAACTTTAAGGCCTTTAACTTTAACACACTTGTCTAAAGCACTTGGCAGGCTGTTAATAAATTAAGCCTCTCAAGCTTTCTGTGACACTTCACAGATGGAGAAACAGAAACAGAGAGGCCAAATGACTTGCTCCAAACGTGTAAGAGAAATCTCCAGTTCTGTTACTAGAGTGCTTTGGATGTGCTTTTGCTTAGGGACTGTATGAGACTGGAGTGAGCAAAAAGATTGTTCCTAATTACAGCATGTAGCACATTTCAGCAACTTTCCTACAGAACCTGCATCTTGCTGCTAAGGCAGTGTAGCTAGTTGTGTCTGTATGGAAGCTGCATCCCACTGTGCACAGATGCTGGTGCTGTCGCAAAGAGCAAGGTAACAGTGTCGGGTTTGCGTATAGGAACTTGGAGGCTGTGACCAGCTACAACATGCTACTGTTTGCTGCTGGCAGGTTGTGTTTTAATCCTTACAGAGACAGAAAATTCTCTATCTTCTACACAGTGGGATATCTTATGGAAGAGTTTTGTCTTCAGAGTAGTTAGACTTTCTGTTGTTGTGTTTAAGCAGTACGTGGCAGTCAAACAGAGCTGGGTACCTAGCAGAACCCAGGCAAACACTGGCAAACCTTCCTTTGTATTGTGTTATTTATATAAAAACATATGTGGACTGTGCTGTGTTGTTGATGTCTAACCTGTGTATTGAAGCCCGAGATGGTTTAAATTTGTGTTTTTTTTCCTCAATTTCCTCCAGGCAGCTGGCAGAGCAGCAATGTCGCTGATGATGCTCACAAGCTTGAAGGTGGCTTTCCTTCACTTTGTGGCATGTCAGCTCAATATTTTCTGTTTATGAGAGCAGCCTGACTCAGAGCACCGCTATGGGGTTGGTTAATTCAGGGAGTCCTGCTGCCACGAGGAAGGTGCTGGTGGAGATGCTACCTGCTTTGACTTGATTTTGAGCTTCTGACATTTTCTGACACAGTGTTGCTTCTGTCAGAGGGTTGGGGCAAGGATAAGGGGATGGAGGGCTGGAGATGAGAGGGAATTACTGGGAGAGGAGGGGTAGGGAAGATGGGATGGGGTGATTTGGCACTATGGTGGAGTTCAGGGAGCAGATCTTCTCAAGTTGCTGGGAATGTGTCCTGGCCAGTCATTTGCCCTCTTGCCTAACTTGGCTTACATATAAGTGCTTCATCTACGCCTAATGGGAATACTACAGGAGCCTGTGAATTGCCAGAATCTGCTTGACAGAATCAAGAAGTGTGGTAAATGATTAAGCATCTGTTTACTCAGTGTCCTGAGTTGGGATGGTGTCTGGGCTACTGATGGCTTCCAGTTCCCTTGGAATGTGTGCTCAGTGCTCTGCGTGACAAAGTAGAGGGCAAAGTTTCATTAACAGCTGGATAGCTTCCACAATGAATGACGTTGATCACCTCACGCATGCAGAAATCTTTAGAAAAGTTGAATATTCTGATTGCTTTGGAAATGATCAAGTTTCTTTCTCATTTAAATTCGGAAGTTTTAAAGTCTGCAAGTCTTCTGAATGTATTTGAGAGGCAAGCAGATGGATGGATGCGTGTCGCCAAGGTGATACCCGTGTCCTCGTAGAGAGATGTCATGATGATGACAATGCTACAGTAAACCAGTCATTAAAATAGAAGTTTAGGTCTTTGTGCCTTTTGTCCTGTTACTTCATAAAAGTGAAGTGTAATTCCAGTGAGAGAAGTAACAGCTGATGTTAGTTAGTATGAGTAGTCATGAATGGTGAATGGTCATTTATATATGTGTGTGTGTGTATATATATATATATATAATTTTTTCAAATACTATATATATTTGAAATACTCTTTGTAAAGTGGTATTCATTCGGGGGAGATACTTGTATTATTTTTTTTAAAGCATCTTTTTTTGGTGGAATTTTAGCAGAGATCATTTTTATTCACAATTTCATCAGTGGTTTTGCAACAAGTTTGACTTTTTGTGATAATCTGTTTCCACAGAGGAATAAAAGTCCTTGTAAGGTTATTGAAACGTGCAGTTGTAAAGTGCTTGTGAATTACCTTGGAATGTAAACAGTGATTCTAAGCTAGCTGTGCTTATGTTATTTCAGTAATAATTGGGGCATGTTTGATAATTAACTGGGCGTGATTGAGTAATAGGGATTTTTTTAAGGTATTATTTATTTTCATATAGCCTTTTTATTTATTTATTTTGACTAGAGAAGGTGACATCGGTTACTTTCTGCCAGCTACACCACTGATACTGGTCCACAATAAATTATATTTTTCTTTAATATGAACCACGTGGTAAGCTGCTGAGCTAGAGGTGGTGGATAGCTACTGCATTCTTCTTGCTGTAAAATATAGCTCTTAGATGGAACTAGATCATCTTGTGTGGTGCACGCAGTTGTAGACTAAGATTTTGAATATGAGAATAGATGTTAGTTATCCTCACGTTTTCCATTGAAATTGTAAGTGTATTGTTGAATTTAATAGCTGATGACTTCGATAGTGCTGACCATAGAATTCTGTTGGTGCACGAAATGGAAACTGCTAATCACAGCTCTGTTTCTTTGTCATTTAAGTGGAAGCAAGTTGTTATTTGTGTTCACAAAGAGTTTGGATGATTTAGTCAGGAGAAACAAATCTTTTGTTATGTACTAATATAAAAGAGATAAGGTAAAAACTATGTTGAGAATGTGCAGTAACATTACAAGATTTTTAATAGTTGAAGTAATATTCTAAGTATTTTTATAACAAGAATTGTGATTGTAGGAAATGAGTGATAAAGCTGTTAGTTAAAACACTAAATAAGTACATGAAATCAGCAAATAAATTTATAGTTGCAGCATCCAGACTGCCTTGACTCTTGTATAGTCATACAGTAATTATGCATCCTGGTAACTTACAAAGAGTTTTTGCTTCCACGTAATGGATTTTACAGCACTTTGTGGCTTTTTTTCATTGCAGAACCATGTTGTTTTAATCAAAATAAAGAGTTCAGTTTTATAAACTGTACAGATTCTTGGTTCCTTAATGCTCACAATTGAAACACGAGACTTAACATGTGGTCATTTGCTCTGTTTATGTACCAAATGATGTACTCCACTTGAACTTGGAGACTTAAAATAACAAATGTACTTTGAGGTATGAAGCTGGTTCAGGGTTCTTCAGCCCATGACAGAAGTATTTTCCCATGGTGAAAATGATGTTTCATGCTGTTCAGATACAGTTCAGCAGCACAGTCATGTCTGTCAGATGGGGGATTCAGAATGAAGGTGTGGTTGGTATTTGAGGCAGTGTGTGATACCCGAAATAAGCACGCCACAGATGTTAATGGTCTTCCTGGTACTGTACTGATGTTAGTGTATACTGCAGTTTCTATGCTGGGGCATTTACCCTCTTTAACAGAAAGAATTTCACAGCTTCTTTTGGTTAGGGTAATGATTTTGTCTGTGGCTGTATTCATTTACCCTTCGTTGAATCCATGGACCACATCACTGTTGCCCAGCTACTGCCAGCATCCTTGAGATAAGTGGCTCTGCAGGTCTGGTACTGTGTTGTGATCCAGTGGATCTCTTGTGATGTGTGTGTGCTCCCTTCACACCAAAACAGCTTCAGCTCATGCAGGCAGCTCTGGAGTTTGCTTCTGATCTTCCACGTAATTCCACTTGGAGGTCGTGCACATGGTTCTTTGCAGGTAGGCATCTGCTTTGTGGCTGTGACACCATGTGTAGGGTATTTGCTGTTCATTTCAGAAGCAGAATTTTGTTGAAATGGGTCTTTTGGAAAAGTAGTAATACTGGTGTTTTGGTTTTCTTTTTTTTCCCTAGATAGAATGTTACGATAGGAATTAGCTGCCACGTATGCCTTTGTAATTATCACATAAACTTGTAGACGAGCTGTTAACATATATTAAGGTGTGTATAATGCTTATTTTTGTGCATGGTGCTTTTCATCATTAAATTTGAAAGTGTTTAATTAGAAGTTACTGTGTACATAATTCTTCCTGATGTACGGAGGAAGCAACACTACGAATTCAGTAAATTTGTTTAGTTTTCCCAGTAGGCTGGTAAAGGAATGCAGGGTTTGACTCTGACCCTGTCCACTGTCCTGTCTGCTGGACTGCATTTGTAGCAGTCCTCCAAGATCCATATTGCTACAGTGAATGAGGAGTAGGTTTGTTCGGCGTAGTAATTTGGAGGATGCTTTTATTTATTGGAATTAGTGAAAAGGTCTCGTGTGATCTGTCTGTGGACCTTGGTGGCATTTGTTGCTTTGCGATGGTAGAGTGTATCTGAAATCCATGAGGTGGTGCACCTTTTGATGCCATCTCCTTTTTCTCATCAAGTTAAGGTGCTGTCTCTATCAAGTATGAGCCAGAGAACTGAGAGTGGCTGTGAAATGCTGTGTTTTGGACTGGAGCTAGGAGACCTCTTGTTCCAGTATTACTAGAACTAGGTAAATTAGGAAATACCAGGAGACACAATACACTTGCAGAAATTCTGACTGGATCTGGATTCTAGACCTATTTTGACTTTTTTTTTTTTTTTAATACTGTTGCAGAGCACAACCCTATAATACAAGATTGAGTAAATTAATAACCCCTTTGCTACACCCAGTCCTGTAGGGCCAGTGGAAAGATTCCTTCTGAGCAAAACTGACAGACCTCACACTGCAGCGTAAGTAGTGCTAAGTGGTCCCTTCACTCCAGCTAGCTGCTAGGAGGATGAGCAGAACATGGGAAGGTGGTGCTGGTGAAAGTAGGACTGCTGGGACCAGGCCACAGCAGTGAATGTTCTGGCTCACCTTTCACAAGTTCACACTGAGAACATGAGATCACTGAGCACACCTGTTTTCAGCAGCTTTAGCCTCTGTACTGTTTTCTTGTATGTGCTTCTGGAATAGTCTTAGCTCTCTGGTAAAAATGGCTGAGCCCTGGATAGAATCATAGAGCTGTTAGAGTTGGAAGGGACCTTTAAAGGTCATCTAGTCTAACTCGCCTGCAACAAACAGGGATATTTACAGCTAGAACTGGTGCTCAGAGCTCCCTCTTACCTGACCTTGAATGTCTCCATGAATGGGGCAACCACCACCTCTCTGGGCAACCTGTTCTGGTGCTTCTAGAGCAGTGTTCTAGTGTTCTAGTTTCTACCCTTACTGTACAAAAAAAATCTTTTTCCTTATACTTGCTTCTTTTCAAATATCAAATATGTGCAAATATCACACTCATCTGCTCAGGTCTCCCCGGAATCTTATCTCCTCCTGTCTGAATGGCCCCAGCTCTCAGCCTGTCCTTGCAGGGGAGGTGTTCCATCCTTTGGATCATTTTTGTGACCCTCCTCCAGGTGATCTCTGGCAGGACCACATGTATTCTGCTTTGAAGACTTTCCATCTGGATGTAGTACTCCAGGTGGGGCCTCACCAGCACGGAGCAGAGGAGCAGGATCACCTCCCTTGCCCTGTTGGCCATGCTGCTTTTGGTGTTGCCCAGGATACAGTTTGCTTTTGGCTACAAGGGCTCATGGCTGGCTTCTGACCGCATCATCATCCACCAGTACCCCCAGGTCTTTATATGGTGACCTTGTTCAGGTGTCAGTAGCAGTGCAGCTGCTGTCATATACACACTGTGAGGAAATGCATGATGGAGCTGCCTTGAGAGGCATACTCAGTGCCTCAGTGGTGTAATGGCTGTGGAACAGCCTTTCTTTTTAGGTCAGTGTAGCACAGCTCAAAATCTGAACTGGCATCCTGATTCTTTATTATGTGCGGTGGTCTTTTAAACAGAAAAGCTTCTCAACCTGTAGAAATGGTGCTTCATGGTATTCATGTTACAGCCTGAAGTTACTGCCACTGCCAAATAGTGGAAGATTAAAGCAATGTTGTGAAAAAAAGTGAGCTGCAAAGTTCCATGTAGTACCTAAGATATTTTAAGGTAAATGAAAAGCAGTTATCTTGCCTTATTTTGAGTAGTTAATTCCCTAACCAACCCCCCCCCTCCTTTTTTTTTTTTTAATTCCTCTTGTTCCAGAAGAAAACTTTCTAAGTTCTAAGTTTCTAAGCCTCTGTTTGAGAATGTGAAAATGAAATTACATAATTTTTTTGTGTTAAATGGCATAGTGAGATTTACATGCATGCACATCAGAATATGATTTTTGTAATATTCAGTAGGTGACAGAATTTGAAACAGAACAATTATGTGATTGAACTAATAAGCTGCTTTCCTTCATTGAAAGGAAAGAGACCCATTAATAGTTTTTGTTATATCAATGGGTAAGCCTTCGAATGGCAATGTTAAACTGACAATTTATGTTATGAGTATTTTTGTGCAATGTAATAAGTAGTGAGAACATTTTTTGATATATACAAATAACACTCACCTTCCATTGTTGTTTTTGTTTCATTATTTCGCTGTTTCAGTACTGCTAGATGTGCAGGTTTCTTTAAGTTTGCTCCTTGAATTTTTTTAAAAAGCTTTCAGAACTGAACTAACCTAAAATTTCAGAAGGGGAAATACTTTCTTTTACTCATTCTTCAGATGGTGAAAGCTCTTAAGGTTTTGTAACATCTTTTCCTCCCGATGAAGCAACAACAGAAAAGATTGTTTTTTATTCTCATCTAGACAGTGAATCTTATGAGTGTGCCTGAGTACTCGGTTTGATCTTTTATAGGATGATTGCTTTAACTACGGAGCTTTGTTTTGAAGCTTTGGTTGATCCCATACCTGTAGCAAACTATAACTTTGTTGGAAGTACCCCTATGTTATGGTTTTATGTTTTTTGTTATATTATCGATATTCCACATCATAACATCATGTGGTGTTGTCAAAAATCATAAAACCATAACACCCTGAAGGAAGGAGGGAACACCCCTGAAATTAATGGATACGTATGTTTTAGGATGTTCATAATGAAGATCTGATGGGTGTTTTAATGCCACGTGGGCATGTTCTGACCCTCGTGCTGTGCACAGGCATATTCTCTACAAAGGTTGGGTATCTCAGAGGTAAGAATAGGCTTTTAGTGTGGACTCAGTCTAGTAAAAGTGCATGTATCTCCTGCCTTTTTTTTTGTTTGTTTGTTTTTGAAAATGGGGAAGAGATCACTGTACCAGTACAACATGCTGCATTGTCAGACTGGTTTGTCTGTGTTTAATGTCTCGTATCAGAAGTACTATATTATTTTTCTGTAGATGTTTGTTGTGTGCGTGTTACTGTAAGAGCTAATGATGTATGTGTGCTTTTTTCAGACTAAATATTTGACTGACTGTACTTGCAAGGATAATTATTCCCTTGAGAGCAGAACTCTTAAAATGAGAGGTGTTTTCTGAACTTGCATGTTAGTGGAACTAAAGACTGCTCTTTACTCCACTAGAAATAGCATCAACTGTTTCGTCAAAGTGGCCTTGGGGTAGAGTTTTTGTATGTGCAAACTTCAATTGAAAAGTTTCTCATTCATATTTCCACATCTTGTTATCCATTAATGACCTTTCTCTCACATATTCTTCTTTGGCATAAAAGCCCACCTGAATGCTGTGGTAACTCAGTCTGCACATCAACAAGAAAGAGGGCAAATCTGGATGTTTATGTTTAGGAATTCTGGGCATAGGAATTAGTACATGTATGAAGTATTGTAAGAAGAGGACCTTTACCCTCACAGTTGCAAATTGTTGAACAAGATATGAACAAAGTTAGGTGGCTGGATGATATCAGCCCATTTACACTTTCAAGGTCTTCTGGAATATAATGTAAAATATATCATTACAGGAAAGAGAGAAGATGGACATAATGTGATCTTGCTGCAAGTCTACCTGGAAGTAACTTCTAGGAAAGGCTTGGTATGTGTGAGGCAATGTTCTTGGAGAGAAGCACAGTTTAAGATGTGGAAGGTGACGCAGAAAGATATGGGGCAGTTAATGGCAGAAAGGCAATGGAAAGGATTGACCTAAGAGCGTCCTTCAGAAATAGCAGAACAATACATTTTCATGTAATATCCAGTTGTCATTTAGGAATGAGCAAGGACCATGCATCTTTGGAAAGAGGAGAGTTCTTATTTTAAAAGATGCTCTTTGCTCTTGGCTTTTTTCTTGTTGAATGGAGAATTGGAGTAACAAAGCACAAGTATCTTTGCTGGTGAACTTGGTGACCGGGTTAAGAGTGACAATTACTGGAGGAATTTTACACTGGTATACGTGGCTGCATAGAAAGTTCCCTCTTTTTTTTTTTTTTTTTTTTTTTTTTTTTTAAATTCATTCCTTATGTTTATTGGGAAAACTTACAACCAATTTAGTTACACAGTAGACAACAAATATTTGATGGATAGCACTAATTGTCAGTCATTTACTTTAAAGTAGCAACCTAGTAGTGAAAGATGGCATATGCCAGACTTGCACTTTTACTGGACATCACATCTTTTCCTTATGTGTTCTGAAACAACAGGGTGTTTCCTTGTTTGTTATAAGGAAATAATAATGTAAAAATATACAGAATACTCTGGGAGATAAGGACCTAGATTTGAAGTATAAAGAAACACAGACTTTCCTCAGCGATAAATGATACTTCAACAGCAGTAACAAAAAAAGAAAAAATCTATAACAACAGTTGATGAAACGAGAACAGCATATGGATTCACTCTTCCCATATAAGGACAAACAATGAGAGGCTTCACATTTTTTAAATGACATAAGTGAGATTAGGGATTCTGTGTTTCTAAAATTTTTGGTTTTACTCTTCGTTTTCTATGTTAGAAAAATTACAAGTGTATAATCAGAAGTCAACTTGAGAAATACATGAAATATTCCTATTTATGGGATTTTCTTTTTAACCTTTAATATAGGTTCTTATTTGGAAAAGTGGGATTTCTGTGAAGAATGAATAGTTTTTTGTCAAATAAGAAGAATATTTGCTGCAACTGTACATGCCAACTGGATCTACAAATGCTCCTATAAAGATTATTAAGACTTCTTTAAGTCTTTATGATAGCATCACAATTGTCACGCACTAGTTGTAAAACACAGTGGGGGTTATCTTATTCATCGCCTGTTCTATAGGAACAGAGAGGTCCCAGCCAAAATGAAGGACTCTGCTGTCACTGCAGTGTATGGACAAATAGTAAGAGGACACAGACTGCAATCTAAACAGGAGTGACAGACAAAGAACATATTATTCTGATTTTAGAGATGGGATACTGAGGCACAGAAAGATCTAATCAAGGTCATACAAGAATGTTGTTCTGGAGCCAGGAACTAAGCTGTCCTCCAGCCCAGTTGTACCGCCTTCAACCAGAGTTGCTCTTCTCCAGAAGATAATGCAGCTTCCCAGGCAAGCACTGTGGTGCCAGTTGTGTCTTGTTGAGTGTTTATGAAGAAAATGTCAGTTGGAGGATTAAGGTCTGTTTCATGGCATTCTGCACAGAAGAAATAGGAGAGAAGTATTTTCAATCATGGGACTTTCTCTTGAAGAGTGATCGACTGTGGAGTGAATGTAATTCTGTTGGTGTGTATTCTCAAGGAAATGGAAGAAGGAAACCTGCACTCCTTGAAGGATTTCACTATTGTCTATCCAAGTTATGATTCTACTAAAATAAGTTATTACAAAACAGTATTTAAAACTTCATTAATTTTTTCTCCACATCTGTTAGGGGCTAGCAAATGTATTCAGTGTTTCCTTTTAAAAACAAACAAACAAAAAAAAAGGCAAAGGTTTATAAACATCAGAGAAGTTACTTTCTTGAGACTTTTGTTCTTCCAGGCCACTTAATTTTATAAAATCATTAAAGTCATGGTTTTAACAAATGAAAAAAATTATGAAAAAAAACACTCAGTGACTCACCATGACCTATGGTAAAGATGATGTGTGGTACACTGTTGTGAAATACGGAGACAGGAGTGGTTATTATTTTATTTTGGTTTCAAGTACTTTGACTCACACAACAGGAAACTTTGAATCTTTGTGCTAGGTACATATAGGAATCCTGCTGATTCTAATTACAGTAATAGCATACCTGCACGATTATTAACTAGTAATTGATTATAGTGAACCCTTAGGATTATTGTGCTGTGAAAAAGAATGCAAACTGTCAGTAGTTGATGCTGACTCATCACCTCTTTGGCTAGCCATAATCAGAAGCAAAATTCACAGTGAAACTAAGAACTAAATACAATTCTGTGGTTGCTCTGGCTGTTTTCTGGTGTTCTGATAACCTCACAATAGTTTGATATGATCTTTGCAGTAGTTGGAAAGTTTTTTGTGAGGTTTGCTTTGGAGTAGCGAAAGACTTGCTTTTTTTTTCCAGAATGATACGTGTATGCATTTCTGTTCTCTTTTAAAAGTCTTAACTGGTGTCCTGTAGGGAGGAAATATCT
This sequence comes from Odontophorus gujanensis, assembly GCA_013399175.1. NCBI lineage: Eukaryota > Metazoa > Chordata > Aves > Galliformes > Odontophoridae > Odontophorus > Odontophorus gujanensis. The sequence goes on from VXAB01005239.1 coordinate 391,689, forward strand.
TTTATAGTTGGAACGTTCTTAGAATTGGTGTTGCTGTTGTTTCCAGCGCAGCAGTGTGTACCAGTCATATGGGAGATGGGTATTTTTAATTGTAGAAAGTCAGGAGGGAATGGTAGCAGTTGAAACTCTTCCCCCATTTTGATATCATAGCAGCAAGATTGTGCTTGGTGAATATCCTATTTGTTTCAGCTTAGCTCAAGGTAAGGATGTGCAACCTCAGATCTTTATCTCTTGTTTCAACTCCTGATAGGTCAGTCTGTCTCCAAATGGGATCAAACCAAGTGCTGACCAAGAAGGTCAGAAAGAAAGTCACTCTTGTAAAGAAAAGGACAGGGAAGTTCTGTAAGAACACATGTAAAATTCTGCAGGTTTCACTTCCCAGGAAGTGTAGAGCCTGTTTTCCTACTCCTTAAACACCATTTGCCTTGCTGCTGTCTTGGTGCTCATCTTGGCAGTCATGGAAATAACCTGTGTTTTGATGAATACCAGATGGGTCTAGAGGAATAGAGAAAAGTCTCCATCACTGGTGAAAGGGAAGAAGTCTCCTTTTCCATTAGCATTCTTAGTCAAACTCCTGGTCCCAAACTGCCAGAAGGGGTTAGCTCTGTGATAGGACTTTTTTTTTGTTGTTCTTTTTTTTTTTTTTTCCCCAGGAAAGATGAGCCACACAAATACTCCTAAATGTGACTGGTACTGTGTTCAGCTTTGCCTATGGATAGTAGACTAGCATTTAGCATGTCAAGGCTGTCCTGACTTGCAGAAGTCCGATGCACTTTTCTGACATCTGTTGATGTCTCTGGCTCCACTGAACAAGGGTTGCCTGCTCTAAGAAAGGACAGTGAGATTGGGCTGTTGCCCTGTGGCAGTTATCAGCTGTTGTAAAAGAGAAAGCTGAGAAGTCCTTTGTACCCTCTTCATCGGTTGACTTCTGTCGCTTAGAAGTATTTGAAATACCAAAGAAGGAATTGAAAAGACATTAAACAGTTTGATGGGCTTTTAGATGGCTCTTAAATATTGCTGATCTTCACTCAACTAATTCTGCAGTACCAGCATGTTGAGGTTGATTCCTTCCCTTTTTACTGGTTTATCAGAAAGCTTAGGCATCTCCTAGCAGTACATCAAAACCTGAAATGTTATATTTTGGTCAGTTATTATAGCCAGTGGGCAGCCTTGAGATCTCTTCCTGTCCTCTGGGTGCCAAGGTGTGCTGTCTGCTGGCAGAGATACCTGCTGCAGATGTCTGAGTGTGTATATGGTAAAACCCTGCAGCTGCTGCTAAAGGTCAGGTATCTAATTCTGGAGAGCCATATATCAATCTGACCTGAAATGTAGCCCCATCATCCATGAAGGATAAGTGTTGGTGCTGACAAGTCTCATTTGCAGCAAGCCCTCTATTGATAGGTGTTGAAGAAGAAAAAATTGTTCTGTTGCCACATAATGATTCATGGAGACTCTCCAGTTAGGTTGTATGACATTGACTTGAAGTTATGAGGGAAATAAAGATGATTCCAAGCCATTTTTCTTATGGTTTTGGGAAGTGAATAAACCAGAAGTCTAAGGCAGTAACTGCATTTTCACTCTCTTGTGTGGGCACAGCTGAGTGGGGACATGCTCACACTGCAGTATTTTTGATAGTAATATAGTTGAGCTTCTAAAAAATCTGCTCTTTCTGCAGGGTCAGAGCAGGGTTTCCATGCCTTATTCTCCATGTGCAGGAGTCTGTGAGTTCTACAGACATGTTCTACACATGAGATATTATCTCTGCTTCTAGATATGGAATCTGTAGTCTGGGTCTTTACAAGTAACATATCTTTCAATGTTTCATACCATCAGTGATTTAATTTTGGCTCTCACTTCCTGATAAGAGTTACCATCTTGGTGATTTCCAGACATAAGTAAGATGAACTTTGTAGTTGGAGGTGGTATCTGTAAAAAGACTAATTGTATCTGGTAGGGAAAACAGAAACAGTTTTGGACATAGCGCATCTCCGTAAAACCCAAAAGCCAAATCTGTTTACCTGTGTATTTGAAAATACTGTCTATGTTTACGTGGCTCTTCTAGCTTTCTTTTAAGCATACAGAGGTCTGTTTCTTCCCTATGTTTTGCTTACCTTCATTTTTGAGGTTAGTTTTTTAAGTGACAGTTGAAAGGTTCGGTGCTTGTTTGTTTTGGTGGGTTTTGTTTTGTTTTTTGGTCTCTGGGCACTAATATGCTAAACTGGCAGCTACCTTACTGCTTAGGAGCATGGTTTTCTTTACCCATTCACTTCCAAGTTCTCACTCAATGTAATTTTACAGTAGTAGATAGTAGTAGATCTTCTAAGCACCTGTACTACTTACTGAAATATGTTGTTAGATGTTAGGTGGGAGGCATCTCACAATCAAGGTATGTGGTCCTTGAGAGAATTTCCCTGTGTTAAATAAAAATTTTTAACAAAAGTTATAATTTTGTAGGCAATATTTTGATTTATGAGAGCTGCTAAAGTTGCTGCATGTTCTTAGTGCACTTACCTAGTTAAAACTAAGCATCGTGTAATTGAAATTGATAGAATTAATAATATTAAACTCAGCAATATTCCTGATTCCTTTGTACATCTTTCATTGCCTGTCACCCTGCTGAACTCTTTTGCCCTTATATTCCACCTGTGTCTTGTTATCCTAGGTTTTCCCTGCAGATTTACAAGAGAACAGGCAGTGCAGGGGAATTTCTGTCTCAGCTTTCATAGCTCTCTCCTGGGAAACTGCACCGATCCAGTCCTGAGCAGCAGTGGCCAAATGCACATATATGCTGGATGTTATCTGTATTTTAGCAGCTTGAATGTTTGTGTTTACTCTGTAGTGTAAAATCTCATTGAAAAAAAAAACAAACAGTAAAGCATTAACAGGAATTCACATAACCAACCAAACGGACTTTATTGACATGGGGCCCCCTCTCAATGTGCTCTGTTTTCTTACTGTTAATGCCAACACCCTTGTTCATTGAAGGACAGACAGGAAGGCCAGGGTGTTCAGGAACATAAAAGGTTAAAGTCAGCGTGTTTGGTTACATTGCACTGCATCATTGAAGAGTTAAAAAGTGAATTGGGAACTCAGTTTGAAAGATCATTATAGTGGTAGAAGTGTCTTAAAGAACTGCATAAAGCAGATGATAGCTTCTGAATGCTGGTGGCAGAAGAAAGGGGCAGGAGGATGAAGCGTGGAGGTGAAAAGGACCATACCAGTGCCTGACTTTGATCAGCATAAATTCCTGTGGTGCTGCTGTCTGATTTACAATTGAAACAGAAAATTGCAAAATAACATTTATTTTGAATGTCATACAGTGTTACAGAAAGAAGATTGTTAGAGAAGAAATCAAATGCCTTTGCAAACACAAAAGAGTGGCTGGGTGCTTTACTGGTTTGTTCTGTGTTGGGCTGTACTTTATCTGTATTGTACAGAGTGAAATAAAGACTCCGGGAGCCCAAGAGCTGTTTTCTGCCTGCCCCAGCAGGTAAGGACCTCCATAGGAACAGGTTTTCAAAAGTGGGGTTTTCAAGGAGGGAAATATTGTGTTAGCTGCTTCCTCATCACCTTCATTACAGTAAAATGTGGAAAGCAGAGATTTCCTGGTGCTGTAGATGTGCAGCATGCTTTTTAATGTGTGTTTTGTTTTCCAGTATTCTTGTGATGCATTATTCTTGTGGTAGCCCAGGCAAATCTAATCCTTTGCTGCCAACTTACTGTAGGCTGAAATTGTAAATAGCCTGCATAAATTTCATAAATTTCAGAATTCTGAAAGAAAAGCTTCTTTTTTCCTTTTTTTTTTCTTCCCTCCCCCCCCTATTATCCTTTTTTTGGTTTTTTTTATGCATAGTTTTATGCAAAATAGCTATGTCAGCGAAGCTCACTTTAGAGTCTTTTCAGATTGTTGTTCTGAAACAATTCTGAACATTTTCTTCATTTGTTTGGAGACTTTGGGAATAGAAGTCACCGCTTTTGTCTTTGACAGATTTTCAAACTGCCTGGGTAGTATGTCCTATATAAACTGTAATTAATGGAAAATTCCCAGTGTTCTTTAGGATAGCTGACATCCTCATGATTGCTCTTAGCTGGGATGCAACACACCATCCAAAGTCACTCGTTTGGCTTGAAGGTGTCACCACTGAGACTTATTATTGCATGGACTTGTCAGTTCTATCTGTAAGGGGGGTGGGTGTCCCTTCATTTTTTTCATCTTGATCAGTGTTTTGTGAAAAGTCCAATATTCCCATTTTCTTCTGATCAATCTCCTGGGTTTTAAGAGTGCAGAGCCTTTGGTTCCCTGTGTTAACACCCACCGTGTTAAGACAGTTGCATTTGGTGCTATGTTAGCTGTGTCCTGAATATTTAGTTTTATATTTTCCTCAGTTTCATGGTTACGTCAGCCATGTCTACCTTTTTTTCATCAGAAAAGAATGCTTGATCATTACTTTGTGGTGCTGATCCTGAAGTTAGTTGTGAATTGAGCAGATGCTTGGACTAAACGACATCTAGAGGTCTCTTTCACCTTAAATTATTCCATGATTAATTACAACTATGACTCCAGCACTATACTTCCAGGGATAGAATGCAATTGACACTGGATAGCTAATTACTGATATTGATTTACCTTTTTTTTATTTTTTATTTTTTTGCCATGGAAATGGGGAAACCAAAGGAAAATCATATGTGGGGAGAATAAAACTGTGGCACAGAGCATGACATTTATTGCTAAGTTAAGACTACAGTGTCTATGCAAGCATGTTTAGGTGCTATTTGAATGATACCCAAAGACTACTTTGTTTCAGTTTCAAGCTTCACTTCACCATTGGTATTACTTAGCTTATTAAGTAATCTCAAATGTAAAAGTAGTTTAATGTACTGAAAGATTTTTTCCCCTCCATTTCTGAATGCTGCAGAGATTTTTTACTTCTGGAATGAACAAATTTGGGTTTGGTTTCTCTTTTCATTGCTTTTTTTTTTTTTTTAAGCTGTTCTTTTGTTAGTTTTAAACCAGTGTGACTGCAATATTCCTTCTCATTCCTCACACCCTTCTTCAACATATGCATCACTAATATTTTTTTTAAGCAGGCTTTGTGTGACTACTTAGTGAAGGAACTGATATATAAGAAAAGGTTTAAAGCATGTATAATTTATAGCGAAATATCATTAAAAATGTAATTTCCCACACGATATTGTGAGGTCTTGCTGTCACAACAATCTTAATTCTGCTTGGGAAGAATGTTTTAGATTATTACTAGCTTATGTTTTACTATATGACTGGACGTACATGATTATGAATTAAATAATAACAGAGCAGGAACTTCATATATGTCATCTGGCTTTGATTGTTACTAAAAATAATTCTTTTGTGTATTATTGTAGAAGTTACTAAGTTGTATCTGGCACCTGCATTTTGGTGTTCCTGCCACAGCTTGCAGAAGCAACATTTTCTTTTGTTTCTGTGGCATTTGTGCTTTTAATGCACATTTTGCACATTTTACCAAGCTCATGTCTTATAAAACTGTCATGTGGCTACAGCTGTCTTCATGTTTACAAATGCTAGTAATATAAAAACTACAAGAAGAAGTTGTATTCGTTTCCCAGGGACCACAGCAAAGTGTTTACACAGTAACAGTTGGTTTAAGATTTTAATCTGAGAAAGCCAGGTTTCCTACAGTCAGCATTCACTGTCTCTGATTCCACCTCCCTGCATATTTTTCACATGATATGGGATGCTCTGCATCCTATTAATCAGGTAGCTCAATTTCTAGCAAGACTTTTGTCCGTGCTTGGTATCAACAGACATGGCAGGCTCTGATAGAGATCACCATGCCAGAGTGGGATGGGCAACAATGCTTCAGTCTCTCTTTGCCCTTTAGAGGACCCCCAGTAGTGTTGGAAGATAAATGTTGATCACAATCCTTTTCTTTTTGTTCCCTCCTTATTCTTTCAGAGTTTAGTATTACTTAAGAACAAGATGATCTTTAAGATCCTTTCCAATCAAAGCCATTCTGTGATTATTTGATAGTTGCTNTTTCCTGAAGAGATCTTTCCTGAACTAACTTTAGAAAGAGCTGTTTTCTTCTCTGAAGCTAACTTTTCCTGAGGAGATTGTCGCCAGTGCTCCCAGCTCTCAGCCTGGGAGGTGAGGTAGTTGCCTCTAGAAGGTAAACCTTTGTTTGGAGGCACTGTTGTCATTTTTGCTGCTGATAAAAAGGTCTAGTTTGTCAGTGTAGGAACAGTATTGTTGTCCAAACAATTGCTTTGGTTCTGGTTGCTTTGAGTAGATGTAACACCTAACTGTTCTTATTTAAAAAAAAAAAAAA
>VXAB01005239.1:398046-530424 GCA_013399175.1 Odontophorus gujanensis
ACCTCCCTGCATATTTTTCACATGATATGGGATGCTCTGCATCCTATTAATCAGGTAGCTCAATTTCTAGCAAGACTTTTGTCCGTGCTTGGTATCAACAGACATGGCAGGCTCTGATAGAGATCACCATGCCAGAGTGGGATGGGCAACAATGCTTCAGTCTCTCTTTGCCCTTTAGAGGACCCCCAGTAGTGTTGGAAGATAAATGTTGATCACAATCCTTTTCTTTTTGTTCCCTCCTTATTCTTTCAGAGTTTAGTATTACTTAAGAACAAGATGATCTTTAAGATCCTTTCCAATCAAAGCCATTCTGTGATTATTTGATAGTTGCTTACCTCATTTACTAATTATTTGCTGTCTTCTTTTAAGTTGTTACCTTTGTCATGGTTTTATGATTTTTGGTACTGGTATTCCACATCATAACATCATGTAGTGCATTTAGAGTTAAAGAGTTAAGGTTCCAGCTCCATGGATCATCGATAGTTCCAGGTATACCTGTCTCAGAAGAGAAGAAGAACTACATTCCCCAGAGGACTTTGCGATGCTTTGCGTTCTTACGTATTTACGCTCAGAGGGGGAGATAAAAACTGTCTGCGGTCACGGGACACGCTCTCTTTCCTTTGGGATCGACTCAGCAGTGGGTGCTCGCTGCCGTCTCGCCTTCAGCGTTAGCGTAAGGCCTTCGGTTTATCGGACACTCTCTCTTGCTCATTTTATTTGATTTATTAGCTTTAATTCCAATTATATTGTATTATAGTGTGTTATTTTGCTTTCCGATATCTATTTAGTAAATTAGCTTTCCTCCTCAGATCGTTGCCGCTGTTTTGTTTCTAGGCCCATCTCCCTTTTCCCTTTTCCCCTTCCCCTTTCCTTGGGCGTGGGTCCGTGGGTCCCCCGCACCAATCGTCACGGAACCGGGCCGAACCTGCCCGTAAACCGTTGACAACCTTTTTTCCTGAAGAGATCTTTCCTGAACTAACTTTAGAAAGAGCTGTTTTCTTCTCTGAAGCTAACTTTTCCTGAGGAGATTGTCGCCAGTGCTCCCAGCTCTCAGCCTGGGAGGTGAGGTAGTTGCCTCTAGAAGGTAAACCTTTGTTTGGAGGCACTGTTGTCATTTTTGCTGCTGATAAAAAGGTCTAGTTTGTCAGTGTAGGAACAGTATTGTTGTCCAAACAATTGCTTTGGTTCTGGTTGCTTTGAGTAGATGTAACACCTAACTGTTCTTATTTAAAAAAAAAAAAAAAGAAAACATGAGATTGTGTAAATGTCTGCTTATGTTGTCTGCTTCCTTTTTCATTTTGTACTGTCCTTGTTTCATTAGTTCTAAATTCTCTGATACGGATTATATTTGTAATACTGTCATGCCTAATAAAATAAATCTCTGATTGGAATTACTGGCGAGACAATACTAATGCTTGGTACAGCTTTTAATTAAAAAATAATTTATATAAAATGTGTGTGTGTGCTTACAAGTCATGAGTTTAGTTAGGGAGACTGATTTGTGCCAGTCTTGTTTAACATCAATGGAACTACTCAGGTTAGTTGAACCAGGTTAGACTTGATGAAATTTTGCTCTAAATTCCTGCATAAGGAGTTTTTAAGGAATCCAATCTGAATGTCATTGTTTATAAAAGTTTTGTAGGCGCTGTAAGTAACAACAATTAAGGTTAGTGTAGTCTGATTCCTGCTTCTGGTTTTCAACTTGTGGTCTTCAGTCCTCTGGTTAGTTTAAGTGGACTTTTGACAGATGACTAATAACATCGACTTGGTATCAGAAAGCTCTTATTTACAGTGGAGATTTGCACCTCCGCCTGACTGTTGCTGGGAATCTGCAAACTGAAAAAAACTTCCAAGGCGCTGTTTTTCAGGAGACCCTTACGCTGCATCTGTGCAGCACGCTGATGCTGTATCCATCACAGCACTGTTCTGGTACACTGTCTTGCATGTCTGTGCAGCATCTTTGCATCTCAGCTTCTGCTACCTCAGTATTGCAAAAACCCGAGTGTTTGCTGTTTGCAGAGAGCTTGCAGGTACCCAAACTTGCCCTTCTGTCTACTTGACCACTCCTGGTGGGGAAAAAAGCAGATGATTCTGTCATCCTATGAACTAACCCAATTTCTCATTCTGTGTCCTTGGACAGGTTTCGGCTGTATTAGTACTGTATGCATTTCTGTAAGTTATTCCCTACAGCCAGACTTCAGAAAACTCAGACCCAACCAGACTATACATGCTTCAGAGCTAGGTATAATAAAGTCTAGTATAAAGTCTAGTCTAGCGGTGAAAGCTAAGTACAACTTAAAGAATTTAACATTGAAAAGGTTGTAACTGTTAATTACCCTCTGTGTTTGCAAAAGGCAAATTCTGTGTCTTTTCATAGCAAGATTGTCGCTGGACTATTCAAGCAACAGAAAAAGAAGTATTTTATAACTGTAGTGAAATGCTTGGGTTTGAGCTGGGAGTTTGTATCATGTTATACTTTGGAGAAATACTGATTTCATTGGTGTTTTTAAATCTGTTAGTGGGAACTTGTATGTTCTGATTGGAAGTGGGGTTTTGGCTGTGTAAGAATTGTCTTAAAGATCACTTTACATGGGCCACTAACTTATCGCATGAAAAGAAAGAAGTAAAGCAAACAGATCAAGGTAGTTACACTTAACTACTACAGTCCTTCACATTTACCTCGAGTGTGGTATTTGTAGTCACTTGCTTGTGGTACGTTGAAAGCTTTGGGTGGTCCAGGCCTAGTGCTGCAAGGAGGTGACAATGAGTCAACCTTTCAGCCAGGTGTCAACCTTGTAAGAGCAGTAACGTAGAAATAGAGCAAAGGACAATATCTGTGAGTCAGTAGTGCTGGTGTGTGCACAAGAAAGCTTGCTTGGATCTGCCTGTGGGGCTGCCTGCATAGTAGGAGGAGGGGCTTTTGTGGCCTGAAGGTGTTTTCTGCTTCATAGCTGCAAGTACTAACATTATAAGCAGCGTGCACGGAAGTGCAGGCCAGACAGAATCACTTAAAAATAATGCTAGGGACAGAATGTTTGCTTTTGGTAAGAACTAATGAAATAATGCATTTGCTTAAGTCACTTTTTGAAAGAAATAGCTACCATTAGGTGTGACTTGCACATCAAAAACCTGTTGGAGAAATAATGGTTATCAATCACAGCTGATGTTGTGCATGTTTATCGTCACTGAGGATCTTTGCATTTCTCTTCCAGTTGAAGAAGTACCTGGCTAAGAGGTCCAGGACATTGCTTCAGTACGAGTCAGAAGGCATTTTTGCAGGTTCTGTAGTGGATTTGGGATGCTGCTGAGCAATGCTGGAATGCCATTTGTGACGTCTTTACTTAAAGATGCAACATGTTTAACTAATTGACAACGAGTAGAGGTGTTGCTGGCCTGTGTGGCCCAAATGAGACACAGTTCCTAACACATCAGCGCCTTTGTTGGCAGTGCAGGCTCTGGTGGCATCATCATGGGACCAATCATGGCTAAAGTTACTGCCCTCAAAGCTGAAATGCGGGTGCTGAGCGCATGTGCTCGTTCTCAAGTTATAGCAATGCAGAGTGAAGTGTGTTAACTCACTGCTGTTGGTACGCTGAGGTCTTTAGTAGTAATTTAAGCCCATTTTACTCTGTGCTCGTAATGGCTTAAGAATGTGTGTGTTGCATTCTACGTTTCAGCTGAGAGGAGCAAGTGCCCATCATCCTGTGACTGTCCCGTCATCTGATTCCATGCAATTCCTTGTGCTGTCACTGGGAAATACCTCATTAACTATCATTGTCTATTCCCAGTTTTTTCAGGGAACCAAACATTGAACAAGGAGGGAGATCTGCAAAGAACAAGGAATTCTGTGTCATTATATCTGGCTCAAAAGAGGGATGGCATTCCTGACTGTGTGTTAGGCTGTTGTAGCATCCCTATCCTTGGCTGCTGCAGCCAGCTTTTAAGCAGGGGACTTTCTGCAGCAATCTGTAATTGAGTTTGGAATATTGTAACACGGAGCATATAATTCATGCACTGTTTTTTCTGAAAGAATCTTTTTGAAGAGATGTGAAAAGACATACTCTTTTGCTGTTTCTACAGCTGACCAGCACAGAAACGTTCAGTGCGCTTCTTGGCAGTGAGCACTGCTGCCTGCCTTCTGACTCAGACTGAGGGAATGTGACCGCAGCTGTAGTATAGGACCTTGAAACCCTGAGGAGGAAAAAATCTCTTAAACATAGTAATAAGCTGTTACAGAGCAGTGTGTAAATTTGCTTTATATAAGTTAATATGACAATAGTGGCCCTACAGTATTTAATTTTTCTTTCTTAAGATCTATTTAAAGCATAATTTCTAATTCTTGTATATATTTTTTTAACTTTCCCACAGATATGCACTTATTTGGCCATTATCCAGCTCATGATGATTTCTATCTTGTAGTGTGCAATATCTGCAATCAGGTAGTCAAGCCACAGGTTTTCCAGTCGCACTGCGGTAAGTGAATGTTTTCTTTCCTGAATTACAGTGCCAAACCAGCGTATGGTTCGCTTAAGGATCGTTGCATACAGTCGTGACAGAGGCATTGCAGATACTTTTCTAGTTATCCTGTGTTCTTTCCACAGAAAATATCAGGAATGCCTTCAAATAAGCATGTTTCTTGTGAAGAAGGAAGTTAAATCAGTTGTCCTAGAAGCTGAGCTTTTCAAGTTGAACTTGTTTGTACTAAATTCAGTGATTCTAACAAATAAATCCTGTTGGTTAGATACTAGCTAGCCTAAAACTATAATGACGTAACATTGGATGGTCTTTTATTAAGGCAACACGGTGATATTGGTTGATGTTAACTAGAACTTGGATGTTGTGATGGTTTGTTTTCTGATGGGATTTATACATACGTGCTTGCAGGTTAATTATATTTCTTACAGGGCTTAATTTTTAACGTGTTTGGCATGTTGAATCACATTTGTCAAGATTCTCTTGAAAACTGTTCATTTAAGAAACTGCAGAAATGTGGAGATACTTATTTCTCAATATGATAAGATGATAATTTTTATTTGTAAGCAGAATAGCTTGGGTTAGAAATTTTTCTTACTGATTAACAAACTACTCTCAAGTGTTCTCTAAAAAAAACATCCCAAGGTCTGGTTTATTTATTATTTATATGGTGGTTTATTTGTTATTTGTTCAGTGGTTTGTTTCTGGTTTGTTGTTGTTTTAAAGGTTTGCAAAGTGTGATGGGAATGGCTCACTTTGCGTAAGGTTTTTAAAATTTATCTTCCTAAAATTCAGTTTAACCAGACTAATTTGAAAATGATTGCAAAATAAGGAGTGGTAGCTAGTGGTGGTATCAGTGAAATACATTAAGAGAAGAAAAAGAAACAAAAAAAAAAACACCAAGACTTTCCTTGCCTCTAAGCTACAAATAGCTTTAGTAAATCCTGTGTCCCCTTCAGTTGTCTTAATAGCAAGGCACTCAGTAAGTGGAAAATGCAAAAATATGTGTTTTGAAGGAGATACTACCAAAATGTTACCTTGAGCTTGTATGGAAGGACTGCTAACAGACAGGCAGGAGCAATTGCATGCACGTTGAAAATTAAAAATTGAATTCATGCATGAAACAGAGGTATGTCATAAACCAGAAAGTAAGTGCTGCTGAATTTCTGACTAATTTCTATTGAAAATTCCTTGTTGGAGCCTTCTGTAGTTGTGCTGTCCTCTGGACGTGACCTTCTGACTCAAGGAGCAGTATGAAGTTGGGCCTGTCTTCACACAGGAGCCATACAGAGCTCCTACAAGTGATGTTCTGGATTAGTGTTCTGAGTTAGTTATCTGTCAAAATTTGGTACAGGATGACATAGTTAAAACAACCATTCTCTGAATACTGCTAGAAAGAGCAGAGGTGGTAGAATTTGTTGGCAAAAAGTCCTTTAAACAATATGGAGGATACTGAAAGAAGCTGTGGAAAAGGTAGCATTAAACTAACAAGCTGGGCAAAATGGTATTTCATATAGATATGTGAGTGAAGTAATCCATGTTGGAAGGAACCTTCTGAGCTTACTGGAATCGACCAGTTAACATTCATGTTAGTGTGCTGCCTGTGAACTGCTGAGATGCTGTGTGTCATTGTCCCTTTTTCCTTTTCTCCTTCATTTCAGTATTTATGCAGCTCCTTTCATTCACTTCATTCTCGCAATCCTCTTACACTGAACAATTGAGAGTTAAATTCTGGATCACTTGATTTAAGACCCTAAGGTTAATAAAGACTTTTAAATCAAAAGTCTGCATTATAAGAGATTGAGAATATTGAAAATAATTGACCAAAGGTTTTACCCCTTGAAGATTGTATTTAATGTACTTAACTACTTAATGTAGTCAGACTTATTTCAAGAAATGTATACAAGAATATCTCCGAAAAGTGTGTAGAAGAGCTTTAAATATATGTCTGTTTTGTTTTAAAGATGAAACAGGTAAAGCTATATACTAACCATATATAAAAAGTTTTAGAAGGAAACATTCTTGGAGGTCTTAGTAATTTTTGTATAATAGCAGTGATATTTTTAAAACAAATTTATTGCAAATACTGCATGTTATGTAATTGACATGCATTGGCTAACATACAATCATTTTGATGAGAAATGGCTAAGATCTAAGAAGTGCATCTTGTTAATCAGATTCTAATTAATTTGGTCATGCAGCGGTATAACTATAAATTCAGTGATACTGAAGACCTCAGTCAGTGGGCTTTGAGATTATTTAAGACTATCCTTTTCACTGTGAAACACGTTATTTCACATCTTGAAATGCAGCTTTAATGTTGAAACAAAGGCAATGAAAGGAGAAAGCATTAGAAGCCACCACTGTTCTCTTGGCTCTTGAAGGCTGCATCTTGGGGAGTCTTTATTGCTACTGACAGGGACTGGTACAAATATATCCCAGAATCTCCTGCAAAGTGTGGTTTGTTACTATAATTCCTGGTAAGACACAGTGCATATTCTCACAGTAAGGATTTAGATCCATTCCAGACGTGTGCTTTTTGTCTCAGGGTTCCCTGCATTGCAACTTGAAGGTCTTGGCTTTGGAGTTTGATTTGGAATGCTTAATTTAGTGTACATTTGGGCTCTTGTATGCTTCTCTTGAGCCCATCATGGCATGTGACTTTCTCCAGAGTGTTAGAAGATCCAGTGCTGCATTTGTCTCTAATTTCAGACATATGGCAGCCATCCTTGATGGCACTGGGAAGTTGTGAAGACTGGAGAAGCAGATGTTGTTGCTTAACTTTTAAGGGTTTGCTTCCTGGACTATCAAGCGAAAGAAGTGAGAAATCTGGTTGTAGTTGAGGCTTCTTAAAAGGAGGCTGGTGTGTCATACAACCTTAGACTAGTAGAAATCAGAAAAATAAAATAAGAGATCTGGCTAATTAGAGGACTGAATTGTTGAACTTATGAGTCTGTAATAAACATAGTATAAAGCCCAGTATTGCACAGAATTAGACCTGTCCATGCCTCTAAGAGAAATGCTGAGTTATTAAGAGCAATTTCTGGTCCTTATACCTGTGTAATAAACGTTTGCATCCATTTGCAAGGATTCATATACATATGATACAGAGTAACTTGTTCCAGTGGTAGTACCTTAATTTTTTTTAATGTATGAACATGTATTTGTTTCTCCATTAAACACTTTGAAATGAGACATCAGCCTAGTTAGATTGCTTGTAGCATATCTAAGTGTATTGGCATGTGGAGAATTTTTGTTTTGAGACTGTTTGTTCTCAAATGCTGACCTCAGTGAAGATGTAGAACATTTTTGAGACACTGAAAGTGTAACAGTTCACTATCCCTGAAGTACCATAATGTTTCTAGCCTTTGCTTTTTATTTGTTTTCTCCAATATATCTGTTTTCTGGAAGATTTTTTAGAGTAGCAGCCTGTGCTGAAGTGTTTGACATATGACTTCTCTTATCTCAAATTCTGTGGTAGTCTGTCTGTTGCTTGTTAAGACAGGGCTGGTACCGTTTCCCAGGAGATGTGTCTCTCTTTCTTTTAGCCCCAGTCAGAGCAAAGCTTCATATTCTTATCCTGTGTTATGTTTTACCAGAATAAAAAGCGTCACGTATGGTTCTGGTTATTTTTTCAGAAATGTTCCTTACACTCATACACTTGTTAACTTTGGTCTTTTCCTGTTGAAAGGAAAATCTCTTACAAAAGGCAGCTCTGGAATAGCAGAGAGCTTGTCAAAACATCTTAGCTTTTTCTTCTAATGTGGGAATTAAGTTAGTGAGGAGAAAGTGTTAAAAGTAAAGGGGGAAAGGAGGTGTTGAATTAGCCAAGCTAAATAATGAAGCTTGGTTAAACAGTAACTGCAGCATAACCATCAAAGAAAGTTTCCAAACATACTCTGGAACAATTTCAAGAAATGTGGAGGGTATCTTAATGAACGGAATAGTTAAGATCCTCATTTGATGAAGTAGTAGCATATAGGGAACAATTTTGCTTCATCAAGGAAAAATGGCCACGAAGATCTCTTCCTCTGTTTATTTCTTTATTGCAGGTTCATTGCTATCTGTCCTTCCTGTTTCTAAGTTTGTTCTAACATAGGCTTTTAATTAAGATGTGGAAATTCTTATTCCTTAAAAAAGAAAAAAAGAACTACCCTTGATTTTTGTTACTTGGGTTATAGATCTGTGGGTTGACATACTCATGTCCTTATGAAAGTAGGAAAAGTGTTATTTCCTTTCAATCCTTCAGTCTGGTCATATAAGCATCATTGAAAAGAAACAAGCAAAAAAGTAATAAAGAACAGAAGAATATAAATAACTTTACTAAGAGAAGTTACATATTTTGAATTACTCAGACTAGCTATTTTACATCGCAAGATTTGTGTGTTGCAATTTAATGAACCACAATTAAAGAAGGCTGAGCTTACAGTGTGAATAATAATGCTTGGCTTTTCTAACACAAACAAGAGCACTACCAGAAAAAATTGTGTATTTGTAAGGGTTTTGTTAGGGGTATCGCTGTCACATTTGCTGGGTTATTCTCAGTTTTGATATGAATATGATTTTCAATTATTCCAGTTAATTTCATTATTATTATATATTTTTTGTAAGTGCACCTGTTTGGGTTTTTTAAAAATTATAATATTTTATCCGTTGCACTTGATCTTTTATCAGAGGAAGCATTCTTGTGCCCTTCAATGACAATGACATTTTGAGTGATTTTCATTCTATTACTGTGATTTTTTTTCACAACCTCATCAAAACTTGTTCTGTGGTGTCTGTGTTTATCAAATAACTTTCTCGATCTCCTGTGGTTAGGTTTCACTACATAAGAGAACTAAAATGATGAAAATTACCCTCATTCCCCCTGTTTTTTATTCAGTGTAGCAACAGTTGTTTAATGTTAACAGCTGGACTGGCAAGAATCCATGTATTCTTTTTTATGAGGTGGAGGAGAGAAGGAATTTGAATATTTTGTGAGCACTGTATTTGTACATTTAACTTGACTTGTGCAATTGGATAAGATACACTAATTTTCTTTCCGCAACTTTCATTTCTGTCACTTGAAATTGGAAACTCCTTGTAGCTGAAAGCATACAAAAATTCTCTTTAACTTTACTTTAGCTTTGGCTTTTTCTTTTTATCAGAAATGGGGTTCCCCAGACCAAATTGCAACCAGTGGCATAACTCTCTGCTTCCTGTCTGTAGTGAACATCTTAGCCATAGTTCCTGCAGTGCTGTGTGCAGGTGATGTAGGTCGGTTCTTCGTCCTTGAAAGTTCTGTGGGTCCAGTGTAGCACCAGTCTCTGTGAAACTGAGGCTACAAGCCATCTTCTGCACCATTCCCATAGAACTTAAATAGTAGTAGTGTTGTATGGACAATCCAGGTAGGGTGAATGCTACCCTTGCAAAGGCAAAACTGAAATAACTATTCTGAATTCATATTTTCCCTAGATATTCTTGGAGTGCTGTTTTTTTAAGACTGTCAGAGCAGATCCTGGGATTCTGAATAGGTATAGAAATGCAAATTCTGTCTCAGAGGGAGTAGCTCTGTATCATAACTGCTGACAGACTCTGTCCAGATTCAGAAAAGTATTTAGATGTGTAAAAGGTAAATTTTAATTTTAAGACCTAAGGGTTTTTATTCATTGGTTGATTTGAATTCTTAGCGGCTTGTGTGCATGAAACTGTTGGTCACCTCAGTATTAGCTACTGTACTCGTTCAGAACAACTGGTGGTGTGATTTTTTTTGATGTGCCCTAGAGAGAGATTATTAATCTTTCATTATTATTATTAGATTATTATCTTTCGTTGAAAGATACATTGGCAAGGCTATCTTCATTCAAGAAAAACAGAACAAAACAAAATCCTACCTTCTCGGTAATAACTTGGCTGGGAATCAAGCTATGTGGATTTAGTAGCCTTACCTCCTAGGTGCTTTTCCCCTATCTTCCAGCTCCTAGGAGAGGAGAATGCTCTAACCACCGAACGCACCATAAGCCATGATAAAGCAACACTTTTTGCATTGGGGGTGTATCAGACCAAGTGATCCTGCATGTAGAGATTAACGTCTAGATCCAAGGGACAGACTGTGGCAGAGACTGAGAAATGTGCTGTGGATGCTCAGAGCAGCAGCAACATGGTATGTCTCCGCCTTGTAGGTCACTGAGACCAGTTTAGGGCTGGAAGGAGTTTGTCATGTTTTCTCTTCTCTGTCTAGCAAGTGAATTTATGGTGGAGTTGTGTTCAGACTTGCTTACCTGCTTGCTTACAAACAAGTAGTGCAGTATTTTATGAGTTGTTTTTTATTTCTCTTCTACTATCGTCCCACTGCTTATACTGCCTTCTTCTTTATTGTTGTTAATGTTCACAGAGCTTAAAACAAAGAAGTTCAGATACAGAAATATGTAGAGAGATAGAAGGTCAGTGAGTAGTGTGAGTAGAAAGCTCACAACTGCTGTCAGAAAACTTCTGCACTTCAAAAATTCACTCTTGCAACCTACATAGGGTGGGGATTGGCCTCCCAGGTAAACAGTGACAGGACAGGACGAGGGGGAATGGCCTCAAGTTGTGCTAGGGGAGGTTCAAGTTGGCCATTAGGAAACATTACTTCTCTGAGAGAGTGATGAGACACTCAAATGGGCTGCTCAGGCATGTGGTGGAGTTACCAACTCTGGAGGAGTTGAAGAAACGATTAGATGTTGTACTCAGAGATGTGGTTTAGTGGGGAAGTACTGGTGGTAGGTGGAGAGCTGGAATAGATGATCTTGGAGGTCTTTTCCAGCCTTGGTGATTCTGTGATTATGCATGCCAGTCATTGAAAGTTTGTACACATTTGAGAGATACTTCAAATGAGAAAGCTGGAACGTTTTGGCAGTGTTGAACTCTCAAGGGATTGTACATTGGAGAGTGTATATAAAAGATGATGACATTCAACAGTGAACAGAATGCTATGCATGTGTGCACTTGCTATTCAGCATAGTGACCTTCCCCCCCATCCTTTAACTATTTCTGGATTTACAAATTAAATTGAAAGATCTGAAACTAAAACATCAATATCTTTTCCGTAACTCACTCTATTAAGTTTTGGTTTTACAGTGCCTTGATTGTGCTGTAAGTTTACAATCTTAAAGAATCCTACAAAGGAAGTAGATTAACACAGTAATTATGGCACTAGGCTTCTAAATGCACTGAAAGTTTATTGTTCATGTTTACACCTAAGATAATTTATGATAACAATTCTCTTTTTTCATAATGTAATCTTTGATAGTATTTCATTAGTGAACCCTTAAGTTGTTTTTTTTTTTAAACTTCAGGTAAATTGTGTTAAATGATACAGTGCATTCTTGAACTGGATGGTGTTGTCATGGCATTGATGGAGTTGCATATCACTTGTAATTTCTTTCAGTTGAGATTTTAATAAGAGATGTAGTTTTAAATAGTAAGCAGTAAGGATTTCTTTTAAGGGGTGTCCATTTATAGCACTCAGCTGTTGAAGGTTGACTGTAGCATTAGGCTTAAGTTTAATCTCCTACGTACTATAATTTACAGGGCTGAGTTTAGTGCCTTGTTCGCCCAACTACTGCACTTATGGAAGGGTGGGGGTGTCATAGTGAGGGAGAGGGGAAAGATATAGTGAAAATGTGCAGTCATAGCCTGTGAAAACCTGCCAAAATCAAAAGCAGAGCCATTTGGGCAGAAGTTTTCCATAGTGTGCTTTTCCTGGGCTGAGGAAAGTGGATGCCTTCCTTCTTAGAGAAGGAGTGTGTTGGTGGTATTTGCTTCTCTCGAAGCAAAAAAACAAACAACTGACTCCACAGTCCTATTCCTAGGTAAAGTTCAAATTAAGAGCTTTTTGAATCCGCTGTTCAGAAGTGTTTTGGTGAGCTAAATGTGATCAAGAATAAATCTATTTTGTATCATGTTATCTTTCACTGTTCAGAAGGTACATTTGCTGTGGAATCTGGGTTTGCCAAAGGCTCAGACAGAAAGTCATTGCTTCTTCAGTGTATTCCAAAGTCTGGAGAGCAAGGCTCCTCTCTGATGTTGTCTGTTTATCCAGCCTGTGATCAGACGAGGAAGATGTGGTGGGTTTATTTGGGTGGGGTTGTTTTTTGAAAGTTGACGCATTCAGATGTGTTTCTGTGTTACAGAAGGTAATTAACACCTGGATTAGTCACAACCCAGTGGTATTCCATTTCAGTTCTGTAGAAGTCTGGTCTGCATACAAGCCTGCCCAATGACGATGACTTGTAGCAGTTCCCTGACCATTTTAGGTCTAGTTAGTTTTCCAAATGTTATATGCAGTTTCTCGTATGCTCACGTCAGGAATTTCTTGCAGAGCTGGCTCTGGGCCTGGCAGGAGGCCATGGGATCTCAGTCACAGTGCAGACCTGCATGGCTGCCCAGGTCAGGATGCCTCAGATCATCCCATTGTAACCAGCACATTATACTGTAAAACTGTGGTACCTGACTAGAGCCACATCTATTCAGAACATTTTGTTTGCATGCATAAAACACTGTACTTAAAATTCTCATCATTTCAGCTATAAATGAAACTCTTCTGAGTGTTTCCCATTTCCCAGTCCTGCAGTGATTCATGTAATTATCTTAACAGTTTAATGCTCTTCTATTTAACTAGTGGTATTAATGTAATAATTGTCATTAAAATCTAAAAATATTGAATTAGACATTCTAAAATGTATTTTATCATTACAGATAGGTTAGAAGCACTGCAGGATTCCATTTCTAAAATAAAATTGTTGCATTTATCTGGATAGAGTAATCAGTCAGGTTCTACAGGACATAATAAGAACTAATCAAAGTACATTAGGCAAACGGTGAGGGGCAACTTATTCACCTCACTAGATACATATTTTGATTAGGATTTAAATTCAAATGCCGGATTTAGCTTCCTGCACCGAAACCTACCAATTGTTTAGACAAATAAATAAAATTGAGGAAATCTGCCTACTAGCTATTTATGTTTGTTAGACTACTAATGCTGCTAATGGGAAACATTTTCTTTGACTAGCATTCCAGGAAATAACAGACTTTTTTCCCCCTTCTTTTGGGACAAACTTCCTGTTTCTGAGAAAATAATCTCTTATCATGCTTAGTGTCTGCTCTGTATCTAGTGAAGTATAACCAATACCATACTTACATAAAATATGAGAAATATGTTTAAGATGAGTGTTAATCTACCATTATTTTGTACTACTGCTACCATTTTATTCCCAGGGAATAAATAATGTGTTGTGCAGAGTTATTCTTTTCATGAGAACATCGTCAGTGTTGTGGATTACAAATTATGCAACTAGAAAATTTTATTTTAATATTGTTATAGGGACTTGAGATTGCCGACTGAAAACTGCTTTATTTCTTCATTCAGTTTGTTAGGAGAAGGATTGTCAGGGAAGAGTCTCATTTTTCCCGCAGCTTTTATCTCAAAATACTGAAGCAGGAATACATCTGTGTAAGCTGAAATGTGGCCCAGTAACTGGCTAGAAATACTGAAAAGGTCTGTGTAGATTATACTTGTTCAGATTGATCTAGTTTGTTCTTGGTGATCAGACTGTATGAAAGATGCAGTCTGGTATATCCTTGTATGTGCTTTAAGCTTTCTCACCCTGGCAGTACCACTGTGTATGCCCAGATCTGTCTGAAGACAAATGCATCTCGTTCCGTGACTTTGGGTAGCTAAAAGCTATAAGATAACTGTAAAAATGGTGCTTTTTGAAGTTGGTTAGGACAACAAAAAAATAGTTTAAGTAAACCTTTTTGTTATTGTTTAGGGCCAGATGCATTCAGTAGCAATGCTGAAGTGGGCAGTAAAGCATCTCAGCGTTTTTGCATGGGCAGGTAAGGTGTGGTCAGACCCAGACACTTAAAGCTGCAGAGAGCAGCACAGTGCAGGACAGCATGTTTTCAATCCCAGGGTTGTGGCTTTTTTTGTTTTCCATTAACTAATAACTGGTTTGATGCCATTTCAGCCTCGATGCAGGAATTAGCTGCAATACAAGAGAAGCTTGTACTTGAATGACCACACTGCTTTTTGAACTTAATGAAAATTTAACAGTTACAGTCCTGCAGAGCGGATACTCAAAACGTAGCTGTAGACTGTGAGAAGAAATACCTCTCTTTGTTTTGAACCTGCTGCCCAGAGGCAAACAGTCACTTCTTGTCCACCTTCATTACAAATATGTATCATAACCCTGCTCTGTCATCGCTTTTCTAGTTTGACAAGTTCACATCTGTTTAATTGTCACTCTGGTAGAGACTGTCTGTGTCCTTGCCACGTCTTTGATCTGAATCAGCTCTCCTAAACCATTTTTGAAAGGAGGGAAGCAGTGGTATCACATGCCATATTTCTTAACTAGCGTCTGACCACTGCAAAACACTGAGATGATAATTACAAGACTAGTATCTCATTACTCTGTAATAATAATTGAGACCATCATTTTGTATATAAAATTAAGAATTTGTTCATCCATGTCTTCTGTTTTTTATGCCGTCACTTTACATTTCTCTGCATTGAATTTCTTTTACTATTTTATTATACCATTCAGCAGCATTAGGTCTTTCTGCAATCTGCTGATTTTTATCTTTAGCTCTCTGAGTGGAGATATACTGAAGATCTTGTTCTCTGGCTAACCATCTTCTTTTTTAATTGCTTCTGAATATGTTGAATAGTTCTGACCCTAATGCAGACCCCTGCTGCATGCTGCTGGTGAAACTCTTCTTTGAGAAAACTGACCATCTTCACCTTCTTGCCTAGTAGGTAGTTAGCTTGCCTTTGGGGGATAGGGCTGGGATCCTCCTTCCCATTCCATGGCAGCTATCTTTCCCTTAAGAGACACAAATACAGTTTTGTTACACTTGGAAAGTTAAGTAGACTGCATTTATTGTATTTCTCATGTCCACACGTTCATGTATGCCTTCCAGTACAGCTGTGACTCATAACTACATTGACATTTTCCCAGAATATCATACTTACCTGTACATTTACTAATTTGTCTCCTTCATACAGTTCCTACCACTCTGACCTGGGAACGTTTCAGACTTGCTACTGTTCATTTATTTGTGCTCTCCCAAACATGGATGTTATTTTCTGAACTTCAGTACAAGGGACTTCTCAGTGAGAGGCTTTGCTTGAAGGTTGGAAGTTCAGAAACTGTGTTTGCAAGTTCTGGTAGCTCCTGGATGAATGGGATTGGTCTGTGTTTGCCAGCCTGCTTTGCAGCCACTCTGTCAGTCCAAGTCCTTTAGTTCAAGATGGGATCTCAGCATTATTGTTCTATTCCACAGAACAGCCCCAAACCTTCTGAACCATCAAAGTCTTTTGTCAGGACTAGGGAACAAGGAAATTTCATTTTTGTGTGTGCTTGTGCATGCATACATTTGTGTGCATATTTACATACTAACTGATCAAGCTGTTGCACCGTGACTGCAACGATAGCCTTAGTTCTGGAATAACGACTAGGGAGCAATTTATTGTCACTGCTTCTGTAAATGAGCTTGGAAAAAATGGAGCTTGCTGAAGAAGAAAACCAGGGGTCTTTCATGTTAAGGAAACGGCTTAAGTATAACTAATTTTTCTCTCCTTTCATGAGAATTTCATGCTGATAGAGGCAGTGTTCCACTTGGCCTGAGCTGAAATCTCTTTTAGATGATTGAAGTAAAAACAGAGGAAATGGAGTAGGTTTACAAGATGATTTCTGTTCCTGTACCCAGTAGTTCAGAGATAGGGACAGTTATGTGTGATGTGGGACATCTAATCTACCCTTCAAATTTGAAGGGATCTTAAAGAAAAATAAAGCCAGTTACAGAATCCTCAGAGAATTACAAATTGATATTTGGAAAAAAAAAAAAAACAAAACAAAAGAGTAGTATTAACTCTGTATTATTGGATCAGTGATAACTACTGCCACGTCCTGAATATAAAATAACTTTGAGGACAGTCAGGATGCTCAGACAGCAGTTATCAGCCTTGGGTTGGTTGACAAGGACTCAGTGTTCCCTTACTGTTCGTTCTGTCTCACTGTAGTGCATCTGGTGTCCAGTCAGCCTGTTGGGTGGAGATCCATGGGCTATACGTGCACCAAGTTAAATATTCTCTAGCACATGACATGATAATACCCCCACTTGTCTGATAACATTTGTCCTATCAAGGTCAGGTGGTCCTTTTGCCAAAAGGCCAAAAAAAAGAAAAGATTAATAATTAAAAAAGATATGATTTTTAAAAAATGCTAAGAGTGGAGGGAGGACATACACAACAATGTAACACAGCCCCAGTGGTGCAGTTTGCGTTTCCTCACTTGGACTTCTGTAAGTGGTGACAACTTCATCTAGTGTCTTGTCAGACCTGGGAAGATTTGGAATATTTCTGGTTTTTTTCTCTTCCTTGGCCCACATCTCTGCTGCTCCAGTCAGCTTTACCTGGCCTGCTGGAACCAGTCAGACCAAAACCAGCCTGTCTGTAACTGGAAAAGGATGAGAATTGAGAGGTCAACAAGAATGCCAAAGCAGGGAACATACTTAGCAGAGCTTTTTGCTCTGTTTTGTTTTGTTTCTTAAGGAAACTAGGCAGAGATGTCCCTCGGGATGTTTTTGTATCCAGTCCATGTTATGTTGACTTCTTCACTTGTATCCAGCATCATTTTCACAACCTTGAGAAAGAAATTCGGAAATGTCTCACACATTTTATAGTTTAAGGATCACTGTGGTATCTTGAATATCAATCCCCAATTAGGGAGTTCCTGGAAACAGTTGGTATGGGCCAACTCAGTGCAAAACTTTGCTACAGCCGTCAGCTATTCACTGAGTAATGTGTATGCCTCTTTATTTTCATTTCAGTTCAGATCCTGGGCTTTTGTTCCATTTTATAAAACAAATCTTTCCAGTTTTTAAACTGAGTCTTAGTTTAATGTGACTTCAGTAGAATTGCCTTGCACCTTGTTTTTGTTTCTTTAAGTTTGACATTTAATGAAGATTAATTTCATTTCATTTTTCTAGACACGCATACATCACAAAAGAGAAACCAATGCAAGTCTTTAATGTTGAAGGAAAGTTAGAGTATCTGTTGGAAAGAATTGCTTAATGACAAGAGAATATACATACACAAGCTAAATCTCTTTAGTCAGGATTGCACAATATCAGTTGGACAGTGAGTAAAACAGGTGACACTTTTGCCTGTTTATAACGGACCAAAATTGTCATCTCTACTGCTTCACCATATCACACCTTTCTTTTGCTGATTTTCCTTCTCAGCTTCAGCGAATACTAAATTTACTCCACTCCAGTCTTCCCCAGTGTGATTTTGAGGAGTCCATTACTAAATATTTTGCTTCATTTTGTTTTTGAGTTTATGAGAGAATCTGCTTGAAAATTCACTTATGCCCTCTTTTTAGATTAATTAACATAATCATCTGGAACTTTGTGTCTATGTTAACACTCAGCTAACTGAAGGGCTGACCTGAGCATTCTGTATCTGTAAAGGGAATTGCTACATAGCAAAGCTTTGTTTAACTCCATTTTACAGAGTTATGTGAGATGCAAAGGTAGCTTTTTCTGTTGTTTTTTTTTTTAGATTTTAGAGCAGTAATTTTGCATTCTGCAAAATGCTGTTCAGCTTCTGCTCACAAAAAAAGAAAGCTCACATTCAGTTAAGTTGTGCAGTATAAATTATAAGTTATAGGATATTTTGTCACAAATAACCTTAGTGGGCAGTCCAGGCAGCAAGAAGCTGAATATCTCATTCAGACGTAGCTCCTCTACTGCTGGATGTACGTAATTCCAGTACAGGGTGCTTAATGCATGCATGCCTGTGCTGCTGCTGGTGTTGGTGTTGATGCTGTTGCCACCAGCACACGCAGAGGGAAGCACAGACTTGTGACAGAGGAAGGGCTTGCAGCCTTGCTTCACTGTCAGAGGAAGCTGCTCGCTTCTGGCATTTGTATTGCAGCTCATGCTGGGTTTTTAAGGCAGGATTTTTCCCTTCTGAACCTGCTGCTTTTTGTATTTTCTTCTTTCCCTTTCTTTCAAATTCTTAGTGCATTCACATAATGCACATAACACATTTACACAGTGCTTTTCTGTGGATGAGGCAGCAGGAGTGCTGCCTTACGCTGGTTATACCTGTGTAGCTTTGCTGTCCTTGTTTTTGTCATACAATTTTCTCTGAAGCTCACTTTCAGCTGCACTGCACTGGTCAGTCACCAGCTGGTCTTCACGATGTTCCAGTTGCCTGTTAGTTTGGAAGAAGTCTGTTTTTCCTTAAATAATGACTGTACCTGATCTAATGTCCTGGTCCAGGCTGAAGGAGGACCATGGGTACACTGCAGGCATGCCGTGTACAGCTGGCTCCCTTGGGATGCCTTCAGTCAGCAAGGTTTGGTTTGGGAGAAATGGTTTGAAGATCTGAGTCTGAAGGGGTTGTGCCAAGAACTTCCTTGCAGGTTTCCTAAGTGCTGACAAGGCTGAGTGGCCACAGTGCTAAGCCAGCACTGCTCCTTTCCTGCCCAGGGGCTGGAGCCTACTTGGTTTCATGCCGGGCAGTGCTGTAACAACACCCTGGGACTGCAGGAGGTGTTACAATTCTGGTTCACGTCACCAAAACGTGGAATTCTTTGGGAAATCTGGAAGCACCATGTATTTTTGTTGTTTAAAAAATAAAGTGCACCTATTTACAAAAGCTAAACTTGGCTTTTCATTAAGAATGACACGTTTCATTTAGATCATCTAGAAATATGCATAAGTGTTGCTGGATGAACTTGTAGTAATTAATAAATAGTTTAATTTGAAGAATTACAGTATTGATTATTGTATATAGAAATGCGCTATGGCTTAAAATACTTTTTTTTCTCCGTGTCAAAAGGAAGAATGTTGAAATATCATGTAGTATCAGTACTACGGCAAAAAATAAGACTATTTAGTGTGTGGGCTTTCCATATACCATCACACAGCACAGACATGGAAATGGAGGCTTACGTGTGTTGAGGTGGAGTGTATCAGCACCCATATGTGAGGAAGTCATTCAGTATTTGCTTTACATGAGTGAAGGCAAAGGGAATTTTCATATAACTGCACCAATGCTCACCCTACAAGAGGAAGGGATGAGCTGCTGATCTGTTTCACTGCCTCTCGTTCAGCAGAGGTAGGAGCGTGCCCACTCCACCTCCAGAGTGAACATTTGCTGGTGGGGGCCTGGTGGGCTGTGTGGGGCCATGCGGGCCCTAAGCTGCCCTGCTGCTCAGCCCCTATTTCTGTAGTGTTATCCACAGGGAGGTAATCCTTTCAGAGCTCAGTGTTCACTTTTTTTAAGATTATTTTGTACTATGTCACTGCAGCAGTGCCTTCCTGTAAATGGGGACCAGATCTCAGGCACTACAGCAAAAGCAGTTTTAAATAGAATGAAAAGATGCCTTACAATGAAATCGCTATTTCCTTTAATTGAGCATCAAAACTCTTTGACTTCTGCCATTCAAACAGAGATTTCATTCATGTGTTGGAGAAACTTTTGAAGGCATCTGCAGAATTGTAATTTTCCCAGGGTTATTTCTTTTGGAACTTAATGTCGTTAACTTCCAGCAATGTCTGCAGCTGGCTGCCTAATAAAAATATCTTGCATTCCTAGAAACAGTACATTGTACTGATGACTAAACAATTTTAAAATGCAACCCACATTGTTACATTAAAATGTTTTGTTTTACTCAGTATGAATCTAAACTATAAGATTAGCTGCAGTGATGTCTGGTAGTTTATTTATCCATGTGGATTATCCATCCATAGGGAAGTTCTATAGCAGTTCACTTCTGTCACTTTGGGTGCATTCCATCTTATTTCAAAGCTAATGAAGGCATCCTGTTTCTGTTGCTTTAGTGATCTGCCTTTTCTTAGTGTGTAGAAGACTCATACAGGGTTGCAAGAAATAAAATAACTGATGTTTTTGTGATACAAATGAATTTTCATGCCTGATGGTATTACACTGTCTTTCATAGCTTTGTTTGTTTTTGTTATTCTTTTCTTTGCAATGCCAGATTCTGGGTTCTAATGTTGTATAAAACTTCGTAGGATTTCAGTTTAAGGTAGTGACAGTGTGTTGAACATTGAACTGAACTAAAGGTGTGGCTTTTAGATTTGGGAGAATTTCCAGTGACAAGGCTAGATCTTTTTGTCATGAAGTAGATGAGTACTAATAGTATGACAGCACTGAGTCGCAGGACTGGTAAGGCACGCTGAGTGCAGAAGTGCTGTAGCAAATGGCTGTTCTATGGCTTTCCCTAGGCATGCCAAGTCGCCCATGAAGCAGGTTTGCTGTACAAAGGCAGCTCTGCAGCAATCATTTGTTCCAGGGCACTGTTCTTGAAAATGAAGAAGGCTATAGCGAACAAAGAGCTTTTATTCTTTTGTGTCCAGTTCTTTACAGACTCCTGATTATGTTTCTGAAAATACTGTATGCCGAGTTACCCGTTCTTACACATCTGTCACATCCTCTTTACTGGATGAAGCTGTGGTGGAAGAGTGCAGGGTCAGCTGCAGCCAGCAGTGTGGTACTGAGTATCAGAGGTAGAAACCAGACTGTTAATGCATTTCATTGTTTTCCAAAATAGCATTGTTAAATGGGGCAGTATTCATTGACACTCTGTGGGAATATACTGTTCATCCTTGATAATTTTTCAGATTGGAAGAAAAAAAATAAAACTGGCTTGCAGTTTATCTGTGAGAGGAGCTGGTACCATGTAAAATAGGCAGGAACCTGCTTCAAACAGCAACAAAACGTGCAGTAACATTAAAACTTCATCATTTCTCCTGAATGCTTTCTCCATTGGTGATATTGGTATGGCTGTCACTGGGCCAGGCTGTGGCTTGCTAGGCACCTGGGGATTGAATCTCCTTGCGTCATGCTGTGCAGACAGCACCCACTCTGCTCATCTCACCTTTCTGTCTCTGCTCGTGTCACCATCTTCCTTGCCCATAGTGCTTCTGCAGCTCATCTCACCTTTAGTGAGACTATTCAACTCGCAATCAAAACAGGAGAAAAATAAGCACGTGGATTTGGATGTTTGTGTGGTTGGCTTTTTTGTGTGTGTGTGTGTGTGGCTTCACACCTTTCCTCCCTTTGTTCATTAGTTTTCGGCTGGTTTAGCAAACAAAGCTGGTGAACACCAGAAGCAGTGCAAAGAAGGGAGAATACATGGTTCAGGGGGAACAGTGGCAGCAATTATTAGATCAGCTTGGCCTGTCATATCTAAACTACAATTGTAAAAGCATAACTTTTGGAAAAGGCACCTTATCTTGAAGATGAAAGATTTGCTGTTGGAATTAACCTAGTGCTGGTATTTTTCTGGGCTACAGCTATTCAGAATTGAGTATTTTTGTAGTAGTTGGTATGTACAGATTGGTGATATATCCAAGTATTAGTGGCAGTATGGTATTTTCCCCCCAAAAGGTATGCTCATCTCTGAGAGGAATTCAGAGCCCCAAAGGGATGTCCTAAGGAGAGGCTTTAATGTATGGAGTAAACCTGTTAATATTATCAAGAAACATAGAAAACTGATAGGGGATGACTTCACAAGTAAAATTCAATATCCTGTCACTGAATAGGGTTAAAGTAAAAGTTGTAAATCATAGAAAATGATAATTAGAGGAAAACAAAAAATGGTGAGATTTGCCAGGCTGCGTATGCAGAATATTGGCTTCTGCAGCACTGCACTCAGAAGGGAAGAGGTAGCAGATTGAATTGGAGCCTCTGTAAACACTTTGTGAACTTACCCAGGAATGGCTGTTACTGTACGTCATCAGTGCACGTGTGTTTAGTGAAACTGCACTGATGTTACAGTTTCTCAAAGACTGGAGATCAGAACAAAATAGGTAAGGAACTTTGTAGGTTTTAAGTGTTTTTACTATTTTTTTCATCTTAAGATTACAGTTTTCTATTATACATTCCATGAGTGGAAAAAACATCTGGAAGCAGTACATACAACCTAAAAACAATGGAAAAAACTGATGTGTAATTCAGGAGTAAAGAAACTCTTCTTAGCAGTGTGTCGTGATAGGACGAGGGGAAATGGCCACAAACTGAAGCATAGGGAGTTCTGCACAAATGTGTGGGAACTCCTTCACAGTGCAGTGACGGAGCACTGGCACAGGCTGCACAGAGAGGAGGTGGAGTCTCCTCCTCTGGAGACGTTCCAGACGCGCCTGGACGCCTACCTGTGCAACCTGGGCTAGGGAGCTGCTTTGGCAGGGGGTTGGACTCCATGATCTCTGGAAGTCCCTTCCAACCCCCTACAATTCTGTGATTCTGTGAAATGCATTCCTCCCATGCATGCAGGTGATCTTCAAGACACATTTTGTGATTGCACTTTTGTACATAAAAGAAATACAAGTGTACTTCTGTATGTTTAGATAAATACACTCTGGACTATTTTCCACTTATCCATTACAAGCAGTTAAATACTAGTTCAACAGTTTGAATCAACCTCTTTGCAACTTAGAGTACGTTTTTGCAATACTGACAAAATGTATATATCCACACAATATGAAAATTATGGTGTCAGTGTAAGTTAAATTGCTAGTTCTATTGCAGTACTAGGACGCTGGATTAAACAAAACCTTTATTAATAGTTCCAGTGAAGTCAGTGAGAGATCCCAGTATTACCTGGAATTCTGGAATCTCTAAAAAGAAATGTAACTTAGGGGTGCTCATGAACATTATATAGCATTGCACAAGCAACAAAGATCACAGAATCATAGGGGTTGGAAGGGACCTCAAGAGATCACCAAGTCCAGCCTCCCTGCTAAAGCAGAGTCCCTACAGTAGGTTGCACAGGTAGGCATCCTGACAGCTCTTGAATATCTCCAGAGAAGAAGACTCCACAACTCCTCTGGGCAACCTGTTCCAGTGCTCTGTCACCTTTACCATGAAGAAGTTCTGCATGTTTGAATGAAACTTCCTGTGCTCCAAGTTTCAGGCCATTGCTCCACTGAGAAGAGCCTGGCATCATCTATTTGCTTCCCACCTCCCTTTAGATATAGATAAACATTAACCAGATCCCCCGTCAGTCTCCTTTTCCTCAGGCTGAACAGACCCAGGTTACTCAGCCTTTCATGGTGCTCTTGTTTGCTCTGACTTGTTGGTTAACATTTGAGACTTTTCCCATCTAACGCTTTAAGGAACCAATGTGCATACAAGGACTAAAATAATAAACTTTGGAAAACACTACAGTGTGCAGCAGCACTGCTGCCATAAGATATACTATTCCAGTGTATTTTTACTTGTCAATTCACTCTTCATGTATTGTTCATGGTGAATCTTTAAAAAACATATATTCAGAAGCTTTCAGAGTCCTAGAGCAGTAGAAGATGTTGTACAGGAGGAGTGCTGAAGGGTCTGTGTTGTTTCTGAGCTTGTGCAAAGAACTGCAGATTTGAGTGTTAGAGAAATTGGTCATTCCTCTTTGGGTTACTCTAGATGCTTGTGTTATTCCACACCCAGAGTGGTACTGCTGAGCTCCATGGCACTCCTGAGGTGTCCAAGTGTTGAGATCATCGTTTGTAAGTAACTGAGAGCACGGTCTGGTTTTTATGTGATGGTACAGTATTAAGTGTAGCTATATTTTGGGAAGACAGTGTGATCATCTCTTGTTATTTCAGCTTGCTTAGACAATTTAGGTTGGAAGTTTTACAGAAAGAAAACCTTGTTCAGCTCAAAATGAGGAAAAAAAAAAAAGGGAAAAAATCTCTTAATTTTGTTGTTACAGTATTTTATTTTTAATATACAGTATTTTATTTTTAATAAAATAAACTTATCTTTGAAGACCCCCTCTGGACTACAGCCAAAAAAGAGAAACACGTTCAATAAGAACTTTCTGAACAGATGATGCTTTTCCTAAGAAAGCAGAGATAGTAGGCTGTCTTATCTTTCACTGATAAAGTACTCTAAGCTGTTTTTAAAATAACACTTGCCTTCCTGCAGAACACCATGGCCCTTCTGGAGGACCAGCTCTGAAAATTTGGGACTGCTGAGGCATCAGCCTGATCTGTAAGATAATGTAAACATAACCGAATGTCTGTCAAGCAGCACTTGTTAGTCAAGGATTTGTTCTTTTTCTCAGTACAGTAACAGTTGCTTGACTTGTGTATGAGGCTCTGTGATGCATCAGAAGTGTTTTATAGACTGAAAACGTAGCTTTGGTAGAGTGCATTTCTGAAAACAGATCGGATGCTTGATTTGTTGGAGTTGTCAAGTCAGGATGCTGGGAATTCATAGAAACCTGTTCACTGCTAAACATGGTTTAGGTAAGATACCTGGTGACAATTTTTACCAGCAGTCTGTGCAAATGATCAGTTAGAGCTTTAGGAATCTGTCTGAGATGATCTCTGAAGGTAACATCAGTAGAATTTTGGCTTTCCCTAATGTTCTGACTGACGCTGCTCTGAACGCCTCTTCCCTCCACCGGTGCAGAAATGTCCCTGGCCCTGAAATATCTGAAACCCGATTTGGGCTTCAGAGTGAGACTGATACATAATTACAGAGAAACTTCTTGAAACAGTTAATACCGCTGCTGCTCAAATACATGAGCTGGTATTTCAATTCTGTGTTGGGTTTGTTTTTTTTGCCTGAAGTCAGTTCTTGTTTTTGCCAGTGCTGGATTGCTGAAGCTGTAGCCTTGTTTCTACGTGGAAAAAAAAAGCCTGCATGTTGACCTACCTAGCACTATGAGGAAATAAAATTAATTCTGTCACTATTTTAGGCCCATGGAATTTCAGCACGAAGCACACATACTCCCAACAGATTGGACTCTTATTTCTGCATTTTAAAGTTTTAGTTCCATAACACATTGTAGACTTGTCAGTCTCTGTGTAGTAGGTGCTAAGAAAGGTTATTATTTTTAAAATTCAGGTCCTTCTATTAAAAATTCCATCGGAATATTCTTTTGCTGAGCAGCATTAAAAAAACAACACAAATTGCTCCAAGTGGTATTGGCGTGTTGTTCTTTCTGAAAAGGGACAAGCCCAGCCCCGTGGGTCCAAACCTAGTGACTGAGGTGGGATTTTCTTTTCAAAACCATCTTAAAAGCACCCATGTCTACACAAAGGCACTGCTAAATGAGCAGGGCAGTCTCCTTCATGTTTTTATGGAGCAGTATTCTTACCTGAGCCACACTCAGTCTCAAAAGTGCAGGCTTGCAAAGGAATCACTTTCTGCTGCACCTCGTTTCTTAGCCACTCAATTAAGAATTGTGAGACTGTGAGATGAGCACAGAGAGTGATCTTAAAAAGAAAAGATAAAACAAAAAAAATCCCTCTTATTATCTACAGTGAATTGTTTTTCTCACTGTTGGCTTGTTTTGTTTTCAACTTTCTTAAAGATTCTGGGTTCTGTAGCTAGAAGTTCTGTATCGAGATAATAGAGAAAATTGCAATCCTTTGTGAATAACAGTACACATCTTATCTTGTCTGCCATTAGCAGAAGCTGTCCGTCCTATTGTAGCATTTTATAAAGAAAAACAATTACAGGAAGTTCATCTATAAGGAAAATGTCTGGGGTCTTCATCTCTACTGAAGAATTCTCTTACATTCAAGTAAGAGTTTTGATATTGTTGCTAGATTCCTCTTTTTAGACTGAAAAGGAAAGCAAAGGTAATCACTTCTTGAAGCACTGGTCCAGGCAGTCTCTTGATGTATCACTCCTGGCACCTTATTTTAAGATATAGGGAATAGACGTGCCCCTGGATATATCTTAAACAAAAGCTCCTATCAGCCTTGCTTTTCAGTTGTGCCTTTTTATTTTCAGGTAGTGAAAGCATCATTTTAAAGTTTGCTTTTGCTGGGCTGTTTGCGTGGCTACTACACATTTCCCTCTCCCCAGAAAATTAGAACTGGCTGGTTGTTTTGTTTTTAGGTGGAAGTTAACTCTTCCTTAGTGTTATCAACTATTAGAATTTAAAAATTCAGTACCATGCTGAGACTTGCCTTTCAGGGACTGCGATGTGAACATTATCTCACGATCACAAGGCAGCAAGCACTGCACTGAAATGAAGAGGGGAAAAAACCCACCACTGAGCCTCTGCCTCATCAACCAGGGCCTCCGGTAGAGGGTTCTGTAGGAAAGGTGTGGGTAAATGGGAGCGGTTCCCTCCCTCTGGTCCCCGCAGAGGTGGGAGGCTGAGCAGCTGCAGAACACAGAGCTCCAGGGCTGAGCTGAACATCTGGGGAACAGAGCTCCACATGTGTGCGAACACATACATGTTAAGTCGTAAGGCAGCTGTAAGTGCCTTATGAGGTGAGGCTGCATTTGTCAACACATTTCATGTTGGCCACAACTGTGAGAATAGATCTACACTGAGCTGAGGTCCCACGCTGACATGCTGCAAATGAAAGTTCTGGGCTGGCAGTGGCTGGGAGTTGGGCTCGGTGAGCCCCGGGGTCCCGTCCGACTCGGGACGTTCTGTCATTCCGTGCAGCTGACAGAACACAGAGGCGCTGGCACTTCCTGCGCCAGTTGCGGGCTGCTCGCCGTTCGGAACCTCGCTGGCTGTCAGTGGGAGGCCGAAGGACGCGGCGCAGGCCCTCGGCAGGGAGCATGCGCCGCGGGCCGGCCGCGCGGCTGCGTGCCCAAATCGGGAAGCGCCGCCGCCGGGTTCCCGGCGGGACTTTGGCCCCGGCCTTATCTGCGCCGTGATTTTTGTTCCAACCCTATCGGCGTAGCGCTGTGCAAATAACGATCGCCCCGTGCTGCCTGCGGACTTGGGATCTCGCATACTCTGCGATGTTCGCTTTTGCTCCTGCGCTCCGGAGTCTGAGCGCTGATGCCGATTTCCAGCGCGGGCCGTGTCGCTGCCCCCCAGAGGGGTACAGGGAGACAGAGAAACCTCCGCCAGAGCCGCGTGCAGAGGGGTTACCGGGATTTCGCCCTTTTTCATAGTATGTATTCGTATGCCCTCAGTTTTGCGCTGTCACGTTTATTTCACGTGTCTCCGTGTGGCGCAGCACACTGGTGCTGCCAGTATCAGAGCATCACTCGTACCTTTATTTTAATGGAGGGATAACGTGACGGTGGTACCAGAGGAGTTCAGACACGGTCTGGGAAATCGCTGATTCCTGAATCAGCTCCTTCAGCTCCGTAATGGACTCCTTTATGTAAATTTCGTAGAGCTTTTTAAATGAAGAGCAGGGGAATTACTGAGTGTTTGCTTTTGGAGCTCTGATACGGTTTGAGTTGTTGATTTCAAAGAAAGTGAATGTTTTTGTGGAACTGATTTTTTCTCCAAGTGTCTCTGTCTTCTCCCAGTTTGGAGTTCTTGGAAGGACGGGGGTTACCTGCAGCTTGTCAGGGCTGTGCACATCTTACTGTCGGCATTACCGCTCCTGCTCTGCTGTGCTGTAGTATGGAATGCAACTCCATACTCTGTGCATTGATTACAGCCTTCCACTATGAGTGATAATACATTTAGCAGGAGAAAGAAGTTT
This sequence comes from Odontophorus gujanensis, assembly GCA_013399175.1. Taxonomy (NCBI): domain Eukaryota; kingdom Metazoa; phylum Chordata; class Aves; order Galliformes; family Odontophoridae; genus Odontophorus; species Odontophorus gujanensis. Next base: position 425,995 of record VXAB01005239.1, read on the forward strand.
TCTATCTCCATTACGTTTTTTTTAAGTGGTTGTAACTAAGTGACACTTCCAGCAAAAGACAGGAACCTACTGACTCAGCTGAGACCAGTGTCAGCAAATGGATCTGGTATCTGTCCACATCTGTGGAAGTCCTTGACTGCCACATGAGCTTTTTCTGTAGAGCCTGAAATGTTCTGAGGTCTCTGGTTAGTATTGCTCTGTAGGACAGTGAAGTTGTGAAAAGGCTCTGGAGCATAAGGCTTGTGGGGAGTGACTGAGGGAACTGGGATGGTTCAGCCTGGAGATGAGGATGCTCAGGGGAGACCTTATTGCTCTCTCCAACTGTTTGAAAGGATGTTGTGGCGAGGTGGGGGTTGGCCTCTGTTTCTGATAGGATGAGAGGGAATGGCCTTAAGTTGTGCCAGAGGGAGATCAGGTTGGATATTAGGAAGAATTTCTTCTTAGGAAGACTGATGAGTTGTTGGAACCAAGTAACCAGGAAGAGGGGTAATAATTGCTTCTAAGATTTGTGACTGGCAGATGGGCATGGAATGGTGAGGCAGAGTGAGGTCCTCGAGGCAGGGTGAGCCCAGATGGTATGGGACAGCCCCCAGGTGACAGGACAGTAGTGTCCAACAGTAGCGTCTAAGGGGTGCTTACTGAAGGACTCAGGGTTAAGTTATGCAGCTTGCCTGCTCTCCGTTCCTACACCTAATGCAGTCCCATATTAATATAATACAGGGTTGAAACCAAAGGTGAACCAAAAAAACCAGAAGCGTTTTGAAGAAGAGTTAGAGCAGGTGCAGAAGTTGTGTCTCTTGATTGCAGTACGACTGTAACAGCGTGCATGAGGCCCTGTGCCAGCATCCATGCTTTGCCCCAGGGCCTTCAGGCTGTAACATGTCACTGTCCTTCAACATGTGCTACCTTGGAGGTTCTCTGAAAGCCTTTCACATGCTGCTTATTGTGTTCCTGGCTAGAACTGCTATCTTGTGGTGGAGGGAACAGTAACAGAGCAGCAAATTTAAGCGCAGTTTGTGTGTGTGTGCTTGATAAATAAGCAACTGGTTTACCTGGAAGCTACCAGCTGAAGTTTGCTATAATGAGAGCCCATGTGAAGAGGAAATACCTTTGGTGTATTTCCTAAAACCTCACAGCAGTTGAGAGTTTTCAGTGGACTGGTTTAATGCTGTAGGCTTTGCATTTCTGGTCTTCCCTAGTTCAGTGGCATTAGGCAGCAGGGAGGAGGGGAGCGTTGGCCTTTCCTTCTTACAGTAAATAAGAGGCGAAAACTTTTAAACCTTCCACTGATATGAGTCACTGAACATTTAGCAGTCTGTTGATCCCAGTTGTTTATCAGTAGTTCTTTTCTAGGGCTTGTAATGCTCTCATTGTTAGTAAATATTCCCAAAAAGACACGGTACAGAAGACCTGCAAATACCGTGCAGCAGGAAGTGTTTTCCATTTCTGTTGTCTGAATGTTATACCATCCAAAATACATATATTAGTTCCTAATAACAAGCATAAATATTATGCCCTAAGGTAAAATTGTAAAGGACAATAAGCATTTTGTAACTTCACTGCTATCAGCTTTCAGATGTTGAAATCTAAGGAGATAAAACAACTAAATCTTCCAGAATTCTCTTATGAGTAACAGTAGTGAATTTTGGTTTTGAACTGTTGTTTTTCATGAATTATTTCTGTTTCAGACTTCAAGCAACCTGGACGGTCAAGGCATTTGGTACTAGGGAGAAAAAAGAGAGGTGTATTAATGTTTTAGATGTAGGACCTGCAGATTCCCTGGAGTGTTACAGTGATGTTCTGAAGGGATAGATAACTTTTTTTCTGTAGTTTTGTACTTCACGACCCTTTGTCTTTTGCTGCCATATGAAACTGCATAAGCAGCTCTGTGCTATACATCATTATCTTCAGTTCTAAATAAATCTTTTTGTCTTAGTATTTAGAGACAAGGTTGATTGCTCAGGCATGGTAACTTTTGGTTCATGTGTTGGTCGTTGCTGGTTAAATCTGCTGTACTCTTTAGCTACCATTTGGCAGACACAGCAATAATTGCTCTGTGATCAATTTGTCAAATAGAGAATTTAGTTCCTCCTCTGTAATCAGGCTTCAGTCAGCTGACTACAGCTGAGATTTTTCATGCCAATATTCTGCGTGTTGTCCTTTCCCTGCCTCTTCGGTCAAGTTGCGTCCATAGCTGGGGGAAAAAAAAAGAGAGATTTTAAACTCAGATTCCTACAGTTTAAATACTTCTCGTTACCTCTGAGTAGTAGGGTTTCTTTCAGCTGTAGCACCATCACTTTGATGAGGAGGGTCAACTTCAGAAAGGACCTAAAGTGCGTAAAGGCTCTTTGGACTTTTCTGACAAGTGGGAGAGGATTTGGCCCTGTAGCATGAGCACAGATTGTCTGCTTCAGAGGAAGCAGTTGGCAGGTAGGAAGTCATGTTGCTGTTTTTTTTTTTTCCATTTCCATCCATGACTACCTTTTTATTTCACTTATAAGTACGCTTTTGGCATTGTGGCCAGGAAGACAGCTTAATTCTGGATTGGTACCTTCCGCTATGTTTTTCCTGCAGTTAGGAAAGCACTTGTATTTTAAGTTTTCCCTTACTTAGAATATCGGGTTTAAACACCCTGGCTGTAAATCATGATGTAATCTCACAGCTCAGTCCCTCTGCACAGAGGCCATCCCAGCTGTGTTAGCATTTGCTGTGCTGGCTGCTGCCTGCTCCTGTGTTGTCACTGTCCTGCGCTCTTCTGCACAGCTTTCCCCACTTCCTGGATCCCAGGCAGAGCACGCAGCCCTGATGCAGGCTGGCAGGAATACACGCAGCCAGCTCTGCCTTGATGCTGTGCCTCAGCTAGTAAAAGGACTGATGCTATAAGGTGGTAGCTTCATCCGGGTGCAAGGTAGAGGCTTCATGTGGAGCCTCTGCCATTTCTGCCAATGTTCTTTCTTTTGGAAATGGCATACAGACACCTGGAGTACCTCAGTTTAGATCAATAAGAATTTCTGTCTTATACTTGAAAAAAGTTTTTGTAATGTTTCCAGTCCCATGCCAACCCAGAAGTGTAGGAATGTCTGCACTGAACTGCATGTAGGCTAGTGAGCCCAACTGGAGCTGACTTGTTTCTCCATCTCTGGTACAGATAATCTGACCGTGGGTAATTGAGTGTTGACTCTATAAATAACTCATCTGTACACATTGCAATCCTGCCCTTCAAAATGTTTTCTCTTCTTCCTGTTGACTCCCAAGCTTACTCCCCTTGTAATTGTTTTTTGACTGACCAGAAGCTGCTCTCCTCTCTTGGCAAAGAGTTGTGCTGTTCATTCTTGCCACCTGACGTGACATTATACCCGGCATGGGTGAAGTCAGCTCAACCCCTATAGGAAAGTCATCCCAGAATGTTTTACCTGTGCTCCAGTTGACTCAGGTGGTTTAAATAAAAAACATCTCGTACATGTCAAGCATATGATACCTTGGAAAGATTTTATTGCGTGCTCATTCTCTGAAACCTCCTGTTGCGCTCCTCATTAAATATTTTTAGGAAAAACTGATTCCTTCATGTAGACTTCCTTGCAAGTGGGACTTCTGATGATTTTGGTTTGTTTGTTTACTGTCCACGTTAGAACTTGTAAGAATTATTTTTTGAGTTGAGCTATGCTTTGTTTTAACAATAAGTAATTTTTTTTCCCCAGTGAGCTTATGTAAGTAGCTACGGTAAATTAATTATAGTGCCTCATAGAAAAGTATCTTATGTCTTCAGCTGGTGAGTTTCTACACATTCATTTTATTCAGAAAGTTCTTGTAAAATACAGTGTGTGTGATTCTGAGAAGGTGCACAGAAATTTGAAACCACAAGAACTGAATGACAAGTTGTTGGAGGTATTGCAGGAGGTAGGAGGGAAAGCTGAATTGCACAGCTGTACTGTCATGACTGTCATGTTGTGGAGATGATGCACCCTGGTAGGTAGCTGCAGTGCAGATCATCTGTATTCTTCCCCTGTGCCGTTCCTGCCACATTACAGAGGCAACAAGAGTGGATGAATGAACTGGGAATGCCTTACACTGAGTTCCTGGCTCTGAGTGCTGTGCGGCCTGGGAAATTATCCTGATTCACACGGTGTCTGACATAGTGACTATGCTGCCAAGTGCTGTAGGTGCATTGAGTTGTTGGTGATTATGTAGAAGCATGAAAAAAACTGAGTAAACACCCATCTGAAATACACCATTTCTGTAAGGTAGAAGTGATGTTTAAAATCATAGATGCGTATCATTCTCTTCCACTCAGAGCAGTGATGGGAATGTTGATATGCTGTTTATCCCAAGCATGGCATTTGTAACACACAAAGTTAGTTGCAATGAGGAATGGTTTAGACACAAGTTCAGAGGTAGAACACAAAGTGCATTTGGCTTGGATTCTTTCAAGCTGATTTACGTCTCTTTATGTCCTCTTAGGGATGAGTTTCTTTAGTTTACACTGCTAGACGTCATAAATGGTACAAGTTGAATTTGAAACCATCTTTTATATTTTGCAAATAAGAGTAGAACTAAAGAGGAACAGCTACCACAGTGCCTTCACTGAGACCCCTCTGTGGTGCAGGTATGTGTGTAGTATTGTTTGCTCACAGTTTTCTTCTGTAGAAGGCTGAGGGTTTGGTTGCTTGTGTTCGTAAGTGCAATTTTATGTAGCAAGATAAACACAAATAAGTGACCTCTCCAGGAATTATTTTGGAATTCCCTTTGGAGGCTGTGAATATACAGTTGTAAACCATGGATATCCCTGCAGTGTTCTAAAGAATAGTTTTTGTTACTTGTAGCACATAATCTGCCTGAAAGATGAAGGAGCTGATTTATCTAAAGCATTGGGAACAAGAGAATACTCTGCACTGACACTTACCAAACTTTCTATAAAGGCAATGTAATGCAGAATGAAACTTAAATACAAGCTCATTAAAATTTCAAAACAAACCTGTAGTCCCCAGTTGGGCAGATCTGTTTGGTTAACTTGATTTTCAAAAGCTGTCAGAATATCCAAAGGGGATTCATTTGAGGCTGGGGAATATCCATGAGGAGTGACAAACACAGAAAAACAAGTAAAATTACCGTGTAAAAATGTAAACTTGAGCTCCTGAAAAATAAATATAATAGCTACAAGGCTTATCCAATTACAGTGAATTTTCCCTCAGAATTTTTAAATCCCTACCAATTTGGCATTAAAGATGCATAGTTTCAGTGACTCTTTGAAAATCAGCAACTGTAAAGAGGCACCTTCGTTAACGTGCCCTGAGAGAACAGTGCTTCGTGTGGCAGCAGCACTCTTGCTCTGACAGTTGTCGCATGTGCGCCTCTACACCAGGCAGAGCTCAGGCTGTCTCCCAGGGTCTGAGGGAACACAGTGGTGCTGTGGGGCAGGGCAGCTCAGAGCAGTCGAGGTGGGGCACATGTAGGGAGCAAAGCCATGGATTTTTAGAAGAACGTTTTTCACTATTTTTCTGCTTACATTGTTAATTCAGAGAGAATATATATATATATATATATATACACACGTTGCATCATGAAAATGCTGGTTTGGGATTCCAAAAGACAGAAGATTTAAGTAGTAAATTACATCCAAGCACCACAAGGCTGTTATTCCATTGTTCCTTAGAATAATCACAAAGTGGTAGCACTACTGAAATTAACTGAGAATATGTTACCTGGTTATTGAGTAAACTCTGAAGTAATACTGTGTATATAAACCAATCATGAACATAAGTCTCCTAAGGATGATAGGTTGTTTCCTCTCAGTTATATTTCTTGGTTGTTTTTGTTGTTGTTGTTGTTGTTTTGTTTTGTTTTTTGTGCTAGAGTCCTGAAATATACATATGCTGCTTAAACTTGGCTTGTCTTCCTGTAGTGTTTGCTTTACTCTTTCATCTGTACAGCAGTCATTTTTAACTGTTTGAAATCTGACTCTGACTGTTGGTAGTATCCGTAATGTGGTTAGTACCGTTAGCCCAGTTACCTGAAAAGCCTTTGTGATTGCATTCAGTTTTGTAGGAGGTGCTGAATACCATTCATCCCATTAGTTTTGATCTGAGTATGAGAAAATATGACATGTAGTGCTGAGCTTACTGTGGAGTCCTGCCAACCACCTCAGTTGTCCATCCTCATTCCTCTGTGCCTTAGCTTCTCCCAGCTATGAAAAGAAATGCTGTTCTGTCTCTATTTAGATTAAGTAAAACATTGAAGAAGTACCTATTTTCTCTAATAGTCCTATCACAAATAAGGGGTAACATCCAATAAGTTCCTAAAATGTAAATATATTTCACAGAATCACAGAATTGTAGGGGTTGGAAGGGACCTCCAGAGATCATGGAGTCCAACCCCCTGCCAAAGCAGCTCCCTAGCCCAGGTTGCACAGGTAGGCGTCCAGGTGGGTCTGGAACGTCTCCAGAGAAGGAGACTCCACCACCTCTCTGTGCAGCCTGTGCCAGTGCTCCGTCACTGCACTGTGCAGAAGTTCCCACACATCTGTGCAGAACTTCCTATGCTTCAGTTTGTGGCCATTTCCCCTCATCCTGTTGCCACACACTGCTAAGAAGAGTCCATCCTTGTCCCTTTGCCTCCCACACCTTAGGTATTTATAGATGTGGATCAGATCCCCTCTGAGTCTTCTTTTTTCAAGGCTGAACAGACCCTGGTCTCTCAGTGTTTCCTCATAAGGGAGATGTTCCACGCCCTTTATCATCTTTGTGGCCATCCGCTGGACTCTTTCAAGGAGATCCCAATCTTTTTTTTAGTTACTTTATTTTGTAAATATAATTGAAGATAGGGATTGAGATGCAATGGCATATTTTACCTGAGAAATACAAGCCAGTGAATAAAAATGTGCATTTCCAGATGAACCTGAATGGGAAGGATCTGCCCCAGGCCCAGTGAAAGGGCTCTGTTACTCAGTAAGAAGTGTGAGGGCTGATCATACCAAATTTTTCACTATTTCCAGCAGTGTGTCTGGAGCAAAATGATTAAGTCCTGTGCTCGGGGGAGTGAATACATTAAGTTGCTTTTAAATTTGTGTATCTAATAAACTAGACCTCTCCTCCTTGTGTTTTGTTTCAGTGCTACACATAATATTTTGTTACATTCAACAAATATCCTCATTAATGACTTCACATACAGCCAAAAAATCACCTGCAGAATTCTTACTTGTCTGCAGCAGTACCGTTGTGTGAAGGAAGTACTATAGCCTGACTACCAGAGAACATAGTAGGTTAGGGCTGGTAGTGCCGGTAATGGAACACCCATGCAAAAGGCAGGTGAGGGCTGTCCTTGCAGGATGAGTGTGGGGTGTAGGATGGCATTAACCCCGCACCCTCCAGGCAGTTCAGAATGTCTCATAGGTTTCATGTTGGTCTTCCAGAGCATTGCTTCCAATGCAGGTGGAAATTTCCATGCCAAATCTCTCCTCACTTTTCTTTAGGGGACCATCACTCAAGAAAACAGAAACAAAAAACAAACAAAAAAAAAACCTGTCATTCATTTGGTTTCATTTGGCCAAGGGATTTCTGGTCTTGCTGAGCTGAGAAAAACTGTGAGTGTCAATAGCCAACCAGGCAGTTTTGCTGTGGTACCGTTGCATCAGGGAGCAAATACCAATCACACGTGAGAAATTGTGTCTTTATAAGAAGTGATGAATTCCTGCTTAGATCTCCAACTCCTTTTTGGAGCAAGTTAATACTGTGTGTTGTTACTATCTCATTTTATAGCTGGAGAAGTAGGCCCTGTCACCAGAGTTACTTCTGGGTCTTCTGCTGCCACGATGTGAGATGTGACACGTGACACTGGCAGCAGGACAGGCTATTCACCCTGCCATCGTTCTCCCATCTCTGCTACACCAGGGATGCCTCAGGACTGCAGGTCTCAGAGCACTTGCAGAAGGAGCAAGCAGGCAGCGAGCGGCTCTGCTTCGTATTTGGCGCAGTTAATCCGCTATTGGAAGCAGTTTTGTGCTGTGGTGGAGCTCTGCTTGACCCTTCCTTTTTTTTTTACACTTCCTACTGAATAGAAATAAGTGTTCTGGGAAACGCTGCATGTTTTTTATGGAATTTGGACATTTTTTAAGAGATTTGGCCACTTAAGAGTAATTTAGTGATATTGCAGAGATTATTCCTGCGGTTCCTCATGTAATTACCCCAGGTTTTATCAAGTTATCCCACACATAAAAGGTGTTTCAGGAAAGCAGCAGGCTTGTCCTGCTCTGTTAGGCACAAACACCCCCACTCTTTCCTGAATCAAGAAAGGAAAAAAACAAAGCCAAACAAAACCAGAGTGTCTTCCTCTAAGTAGGCACCCGTGGTTTCCTTGCTTTCCATTTTGCACTTCGGTTCGTTCCTGGTTTCTGCACTTAACTTTGAGTTGTATCAACAGCATTAAAAAAAAAAGAAAAAAAAAGAAAAAGCCCCCAAAAAACCCAGCCCACAGCTGCTTTCAGTGCGTGTTGTTCTTGGCGCGGGCCCCGCGCTGGTGTCCGACTGGTAGGACTTGAAACTCAGCAAGTGCGTGTAGTCAAAACAGGCGGCGCGCGCGGGCCGGCGGCGTTGCAGGGCAGGTCATCCTCTGCCGGCAGCGCGTGCGGAATGCCGCGCTCCTCTGACGGCATCTGCGGCAGCGTGAATCATTGCGCGTTCCAAAAGTGCGTGTTTACAGTCGTCGTAGAATCTGATTAAGCTGGCAGCCCGCTCCTCGCTGTAAGTGGCTCGGTTTACGTTTCTTTCCCTCGCAGGATGTTTTGCATAAGTGTGCCGACCCTTTGCGCCCGTAGGCTTTGTGGAACGGAGAGTTGTGTCGGTGGGTTTGTGTCAGAGAGCGGAGCTCGTGTTTGTGGTAAATAAACACGGGCAGAAGGGCGGTTAGTTTAGCGCTTGATAATTTCCCGCTTATGTCATTTGACCTGGATTGGAGCTGCAATTGCTGAGCTGCGCTCTGCGCAGCGTGTCGGCTCCGGGGTTGAGCTGGCGGTGTGTTTCCTTTGTCAGTTTACAAGAAGTATCAAAATGAAACTGGCTGTGCGTTTCCTTCGCCGCGCTGCAGGGAGGAGGAGCGCCTCGCGGGCACGGTTTCCTCCCTGGCTCAGCCGCACTCCGGGCAGCGTTCTGCCCAGAAAGCTGGTAACGTTGTCCTTCACTCTCACCATGTTATACTGCAGTTGGTTAGCGCCGAGCCTGCGTTTATTTTTAGCGAGCTGCACGTCCTGCCTTTTGTTAGGTTTTTTGTTGTGTTTTTTTTTCTTTCTTTTTTTTTCAGACCGCGGTTGCAAAATGAAAGTGCTTACAAGGTGTTTATGAACTCTTGCTACGAAGCAGCTGCCAGTTGCTGCGGGATGACACATTTCTGCGAGCGGGCGGCTCGCTCGGCGTGCTGTGTGCTGGCTCTGGCTTCTCGGGCATGTGCCGTTTTCTTCCTGGTTTGGTTTGATTAGAATTAATGCTGAGCGCGTTTTTAAACTTTGAACTGGGATAAGTACCAGGTGGAAGGTTTCCCTTTACTGTTTGCTGAAATTGTAAGTATGCGTTGCTCAACTCCGCACGGTGTAACAAAACACCTCGGGATATACTGTAAATAGAAAACCTGTAATTGGTACATAGGTGTTGGATGGCGTTACCATAAGTAACGGGCTCATAACAACGCTGGGCCCTGTTCTGAAACAGAGTCACTTGGGGACGAGATACTAAATTGCATTAACGTCTGCTTAAATATTGTAAGCGGGGGAACAATAAGTGGTACTGCTATCATGTACAGGCAGTCTGATTAGTTTATGCTATTTTAAATAAAAGGGCTATAAGTGAGCGTTGTGGTAGTCGTAAGTTTGAAAGGAATGGTGTTACACTGCTTCTGTTTATGAGCAGCAAATGACAATCTTACGTGTCTGGGTTTTAGCAGTTGTGTCTTGCTTGTGCTTTCCAAACGTGGGCCTGAGCCGTAGTCCCTCACGCTGCTCACCGAGTTCCTCGTGGCCCAGCTTTGCTCCGGCCTCCTGTGCGTGGGAAGCAGGGCCGTGCTCAGCGAGAGCTGTGTTTCACAATGACTGTTGCTGACAGAGTTCTGGCGTGTCTCTTCCGACAGTGTTAGAGGGATTTTTTGTTTGAACTACCTGCAGGCAGTACTGAAAGACCAAAGGCACTCCGTCCTGTGTGCCGGAGCCGTCCCATGACTCATTCCCGTGCAGCCTTCGAAGTCTCACTAGCGGAGGGGACGCTGACTGTGAGCTAAAAGCTGTTCCCTTGATTGAGTGAATTTTAAGTAGAGTAGGCTGTGTAAGAGGGGATGCACATGGGATGTACTGCAAATGGTGTTGGTGTGTAGTACAAGCAAGAGAGGTCTGTGGTTTCAGTATCGTGTAAAGATCTTTTTCTGGGTGCAAAACGACTGCAGTCCGCCTATCAGCACGCGGTTGGCATAAAGTGCTGGCAGTGTGTTCAGTGCTGAGGTATTGCATTTAAGGCTTGCTGTGAGCTAAGCAGGCATTTGATCTGATGTGAGAGCCGAGGCAAAAAAACTAGAGAAGATTCTTCCTACTTCTGAATGTGGCTTTGCCCCTTTTCCCACACACTGTGGATCTGGAGATCATGTTGCCTTTCTATTGCTTTGCTTTTTTGCGTGTGATTAGGAGATGTCGCGTTTCCTGCAAAACAGCTGCTAGTATTCCCCTGTGGCCAGTCGCAGAGGATCCATTGGAGTTAAAGATTCAGAGCCAGACCTAGAGGACTTGGGCAGCTGCAGCTGAGGTTTAGGGACAGGTAGGGGGTTGCATCACGTGGGACTCGGGAGGAAGGAGGAGAAAGGGAGTGTGAGAGAGAGAAACCCTGGAGGCTGAGGGACTGTTAAGTCTCCAGAAACATCAGGACTTCACATCTAGCAACAACAATTCAGATTTGGCTGAGAAAGTTGGACGGTATCCATGTTTCCATAGGACATGGAGAATCTCCTGGAAAAGTTTAAGATGGCATGCAATGCTACCAATGCTTGAAATGCACGTTAGGACACTTTGTAGCGTTGAGCTTCTCAACTCCGGAACAGAAAGAAACAAAAGCATTGATCTGAAATTGATTCTTTAGGAAGTGCAGTTAATTCAGTGCGAGCGTGCTAAACTTCTCTCCGAGATTGGTGTCATTAATACATGAACTGTTTGACAGCAGCAGTCACGTGTTGCTCGTCGGTTACCACAGGGGCTGCTCTGAGACAGCTGAGAGGTTGCAGGAGGATTAGTGTGGGGCAGAGGACTGTAACTTTGATCATACTCTCTCTGTTCTTGGATTTGACAGCGACTGTTATTTGGGGAAGAAAAACAGAAAATGCATTGTTATTTTTGTGGAGTGCAAGCATCTGTTCAGATGTATTCAGAAAGTTCTCTTGTTTTTAATGAGTGCACATTCAGAGCACTGCATGCTCCTGAAGCAGCAGGAACAGCAGTGGAGTTTAGGCTGTTACTTTATGAGTAACTAGATTTCCACTTCTCACACTTCTTTCTTTTTTGTGGGGCAGAAACTTTCAGTCTGCTTTTGGTTCGTGTCTATCCAGTGACTGTGCTGTTTGCTCATGTGAGTAGGGACAACTATGGTCACAGCTGTGTGTGCATGAGCTCAGCTGCTGTGCTCAGTGTCATTTATCTATGCATCAACTGCAGCGGAGTATCCAGGCTCTTCTGTGGCTGGCCACTTGCACACCGGATTTGCCAGTATGGCAGTATCTCATTTTGTAATGGCTGCCTGATCTGTAAATGTCTTATGTTCACGTTTGTTACATAGAGTGGGTGACAGCAGATCGATAGCATAACAATTAAAGTGTTGTTAATAGGCAAATTAGTAGAATTTTGTGAAGAGGCGGTGTGACCAGGAAGCTTATTTTGATAGGGAAGTGCGGCCAGCACGCACACGCAGAAAGAAAAAGAGAAACAAGAGCCAAACATGATAGCTTGTGCAGAGGAATATAGCAATATTTAGTTAGGATTTATGCCCCACCCCCATGTGGCTTTGTCAGTGAGCTTTGGCACCTCAGCAGTGTGGCCTGCACTGCAGGGCCTGCCCCACTCTCTGTGGCCCTGTGAAGGTGCAGCTGCCCAGCTCCTGCTCACGCTGTGGTGATGTTCCCTCACGTGAGCAGACACGTCAGTTTTCCCTGCCTCAGCAGCGCCTGATGCCATTGATGACCGTGCAGCGCCGGCTGTTCATGTTCTTCCTTCTGTATGACTTTGTAGTGGTCGCAGTTTCCATTTTGCTCTTTGGAGGTTTCAGGAGAAGCTGAGTAACACTGGTAGTGCTCAGATAAGTGTCAGAAACATACAGGACTTTCTGCAGCTGTGTATTGGGCAGTCTGGAGATGAAAGGGAGCACCAAGTGCAGCAATCAGTTCTGATTGCAGGAATGACCACTGATCTGACACACAGAGATAAAACAAATAATTTTGTGATCTTTTCCTTCCCTATCTAATAGGTGAACATTTATTTTAAAGAGGGGCTGCGCGTTATTGTAATGTCACATTACTGTGGTGCTTCTCCTGTCATTTTGTATGTTACGCTGAAAAAAGAAAAGGAACCGAAATGTGCGCACTGTTTTGCTCTCCAAAAGTCTGGTGCTAAGGTGACTCTTAAAAAATGCCCTGCTATAGCACATGGTACTTCTTTAAAATATAATTCAAGATAGCCTGTTCTTCAATGTGTGTGTTTCCAGAAGATTAATTTTAATTACACAGTAGTGTATTTCACTTCCAAATATATCCTTAGGGGCAGTATCAAACACATGGTTTACCAGAGGCCAGTCGGTCTGGAGAGCACCAGGAGCTGTGGCAAACATCTGATTGGTTAATCCTGAATTTACATGATTTGTGTATGACAAGCATGTTTGTTCCAAGTTTCACTTTATATATGGCTTGGTTTTGTTGGTTAAGCAGCACTTCCTTTTCATCTGCCTTCAAGTAATTAATGGCTAAATCACATGTTTATATTAAGCTGATTTAAACTGATTAAATAGTTGCTGGGAAGGTTGGTAATATTTAAAACAATAGATACAATTTAACTAAGCAAACATTCTTTGAGTAATGAAACTCTGCATTTCAGAGACAAATGTATAGCTTCCATGGGCGTTACACAAATGAGTCGTGAAATGAGTGTATATTAATTGCATCCTACAGAGGACTTCTGGAGATAGAGTCTGTGTGCTGAGGTCTTTGGCAGGGTGAAAACCAGCGCACAATGACAGGGTGAAAGCCAGCATTTGGGGGTGAGGAGAGCTGCTTTTTGCACTGAAAACAAGTAGAAATGTTTGGTTCTTCCATTACGGGAGAATCTTGAGGGAATTTCTGCAATTGTACTTGAAGTTTAGATATGGAGATATGGAAGTGCCTAGTCTCTAATGGAAAACGCCTTTCTTTAGTCACTGCAGATGTAAAAAGAACAGTTGATAAACATTTGTCTTTGTTCTTGAGGTATTCACCTATTGCAAATTAATCATGGATGAATCCCTCTTCGCCTGGCAAGTTTTTACCTGCAGAGATGCTAGACAGATTGCCATGTTTTGATTCTCTGTGGGAAAATTTTTCTTAGCTGTCCTTGAAGTACCCAACCATGAAGTGCACAGTTTGTGATGTGGGTGCAGCACTTTTCCGTGGAGCAGCAGGTTGCCGCTGCCGCGTTATGTCGCTCCTGGCTGACAGGTGGTGCTGGGCAGGCCCAGGGTGCAGCACCCAGACACGCTCTGCTTTCAGTGCAGGAGACATCAGGCCAGGACAGTTTGCTGTGTGTTGACAAAGTTCTTGGTCTGTTGCTGCGCTGTTTCATGGAATCACAGAATCATTAAGGTTGGGAGGACCGCTAGGATCATGTAGTCCAACCACCAACCCATGCCCATGGCCATTCTAGACCATGTCACTCCTGTGACATCCGCCCTTTTCAACTAGAATAGAAAAGAAAAGTTTCCCTGAACTTTTTTTTTCTTTTAGCCTATGAAATACTCTAAAGTTTATTATTTTTCCATTACAGAACGAAGACACGGTTCAATGTGCAAACCTTCCCCTTCTCCAGCTTCTCCAGCTTGCAATTCCAGGACATCCCTAGTACAGATGAAACCGAAATCCTGTATCAGCGGCCATAACCCTGTCAGCAGCAACTCAAAGCCATTCAAAACGCCCAAAGACAATCTACTTACCTCCAGTAGCAAACAGCACACAGTCTTTCCTTCAAAAGTATCGAGGGATAAACCATGGTAAGTACCAGAAGAACAGTTACCTGAGCTGTTGGCGTTCAAACAGAAGTGCCTATGTGTTGTTTGTGATCACAAAAAAAAAATCTGTTCTCTCTTCTAAGTTTTCCATGTAAGTCCCTACATTTCCTAAGTGAGGAAAATAGGATGTTTTTAAAATATTGTTTTGGGGGTTTTTTAGTATGTATTTATATATATTCATATATGTATATATGTGTACACATACATAAAGGTGGTATATGTATTTATACGTATGTATGAAAAGGAAAAATGAACCGATTTACTCTTCTGATGTCCCCTCAAATGTCGGCTTTTCTGAGGTGCATGCAGCAAGTGTGATACTGGACCTGTTTGCTATCTTCCAGGCCCATCTGCCTTCACGATATCGGCCCTTAAAACTGATGCTTTTTAAGTAGTCAAATAATTTTTGTAGTGTTCTCAATATTGACTTAGCTCCTGTTCATGAATACTTGCCGCTTACAGCCATTTATCTTCAACAGCAGCTGCTGTTGGAGCTCATTCTGTATTTTGATAATGCGTGCTGCTTTATAAGAAGACAGAAGAAAATTCAGCTGCGGAGATGGTTATTTTGTGGGAGTCTTGCATCACGTACTGTGACAGATACCCACGAACAGGTTTGGAGACTGTTCACATCATCCTCCCAGGACTGTGATGGTAGCAGCAGAGTTGCAAAAATGGAAAGGAAAGCAGAACTGGGTCGCTGTTTTATCCCTTAAGAAACAAGTAATTCTTTACTTATCTGCAGAAAAGGTGCTTCGTGATTTGGTCACTAAATTGGTGACTTAGGAGATTCGGGTTCGGTTCCTGCTTCTGCACAGGCTGCTGTAACAGCTTCATCTGCTCAGCTTTGGTTCTGTGTCTGTGAACTTGAGATAATTGGACTTCCTTTTTCTTTTATAAAGTTTTATCTAATAGCTGCGTAAACATCCTTTCTTTTTATATGCAGTGTCTAGCATTAAAGGGTCATGATTTTAGACTGCCTGAAGGCAGTAAATAATTTTGTGCAAAACCATTCACCATTGAGACCACACGTAAATTCATGTTAAAATAACAGCTCGTGTTTTCTGCTGGAAACGCACACTCTTCAGTACAATTTCAAAGATAGCACCATCTGCCTAGCCACAGAATTTACCTGGCGCTGGAATAAACCTCATCTTCCTTTAAATCTGAACCCACCATTCCTATAAGCATGATGAACATTGCGGACAGTTATTTCGTATAATCTGAAAATAGAGATTCTGGATGTTTTGGTTGCACACACAGACGAGGTAAAGGCTATTTTAGTTAACTTGTGAGGGCCTCATTTACTATTAAAAATATTCTTGCTTGAATGATGGCCTTTTATTGTGTATGTCAAAGAGAGAATATTTATACAAGAGCACGTTTTTTAAACTAATTAAATTCAGAAAGCTCTTCAGAACATTATTACTATTGATTTCAAACCTGTTTCCCATTTTTAGACAACAACTTCCTTATCTGTTTCAGCATCTAAGTGAAGCTGTAAGCAATATCTTTTGTTTTGGCAACAGATGGCATTCTGTCAGTCAATAAAAGACAAAAGGGAACAAAACAACAGTTTTCACCAGTCATTTTCCCTTTATTAGGAACATCCCAAACATTTATGGATGATTAAGAAGGTAGATTGAGCTGTTTGAAACTGCTGTAATGGTCTGTTAATTATTTGGCAATTAATATGTCATTAGATCTACTCATAAATTACAGAACTCTTGCAGCTCTGTGAGGAGGTGATGCCGTGGCTCTGTGTACCAGTGGGGTAAAGAGAGTATACCAGCAGTATATACTTCTTACAAGTGTGATCTTAACATAACAAATCACTGGCAGTCTGAATGGGAGATGAATAAAATTGTCTTTCGAAATGTAGTGTTAAGTGCCCTAGATTGTATGGCTTTTTAGAGAATAAAATCAGTCTGATAACAGTCAAAAGTTCGTGGCGAGCTGATATCAGTTAACAAAGAAAGAGTCTTCCTACCCCATTAGTGGATTATCATTTTCATTTAGAATTCTATAAAATATTCAGCAGGTCTGATTTTTCTCAAAGAAAAATTTACTCAAATATGATTCTTTTTCAGATAAGGTTCTATCTTCCAATCCCCTGTCCGTTCAGTCTGTCAAATTTTACCTCCTTATCATTTAGAAAGAAATACTGAAAAATGCTTCTGTCTGAAAACATACATGGAGAATTCATCATGTATCCAGGTGTTACAGTTTATCATCCTTAGAAGCTCCCAGTCATTCTGGTTTTCACTGTATTAATTGCCACAAGTGTTTACATTACATAGGTTAACTTGGTTCAGGAACTTTATCGCTTGTAATGGTTGCTTTCCAGACCTGAAATAACCTTACACTTACCTGATTCTTTAGCATTTTCTTCAGCATCCCTTGAATTGTAGGTGCTATGATTAGTAGTGATGTAGAAGCTATCATTAGTATGATTAGTAGCAATGGCCTCTGCAGCACTGTGACCCAGTACATCCGTTGTCACGCCCGCCTGCGTGTAGACCCAGCTCTTCTGGTGTTTAATTCACTATTGATTCGCTTGAGTCGTCATCTTAAGCCTTGTCCTGGCAGCTCATTCTCTTCTTCATGTCGTTCTTGTCCTGAGATGCACTGCAGTGGTTCAGAGGGCTCCTCAGCTAATGCTTTAAAAAGCTTGGGCAGAATGCTCAGCTGAATGAGAGCTGGAATTGCTTTGGTTTTGTCTCTGCTGTCTTAAACCTTCCCTAGAGTATAGAAGAATATCGTCAATACGTTACCTGAAAATACCTCTCAGCTCTGGTTCTTTTCCTGTGTCTCTCTAGCATTGCTGCTGTTAATCCAGCAGTGCTCAGAGGCTGGAGCAGCACCAGAGCATGGCTGCAGTGTGTGCAGGGCAGGCATAAGCCAGTATTTCTGCAGCTTGCATTCTAGGTTGTAGGAGGCACCTCAAAAGGCAGAAAATAGAAAAAGGTAAAGAGTAAGATGATTATTAGTGATAATAATAGTAAACCAGAGTTCATCATTTATAAGAATAGCCCAGGCACCATTTGTAAAGGGCATGCTGGTGCCATCTCCAGCCTGTTCCTTTCTCAGAAGGCTGCTGCCCTGGGGCCCATGGGCTCTTGCTGCCCTGGCTGGAGTTGTCCTGGCTGCATCATGGGCTCCTGAAGGACACCGCTTTGCTTTGTGTGTTCTCTGCAGGGTCTGGGTGCCCTCATGCCACAGGGCACCCTCTTCTTCACTGTGGTCCTGAGGCACTGTAGAACTGGGGTAAAGAGCTAGATGATCTTTTCCAACTTCAATGGTGCTGTCATTCTGAGCCAAATCAAGTCTCCTTGACCTCGCTCCACAAGGTTTAGCTGCTGCCTGCCAGAAATTCTGAAAATGAAGGAAATGAGATGGAAATTTCATGGTTTTCATCAAGCACGGTCTCTTTGTAATAGGATCACAGAGGTATACCTGTGGGTAATCATTTACAATCTGTAGTGTCATTTACGAGGATCTTTTTAATCATCCCTTAGACTTTATTTCTTTGTGTTTAGGAAATACCATTATTCATACAGAAGTTGAGAAAGTGAAGCTTGTCAAGATTTAAGAATATTCTGAATGCAGCAAAATTCAGAGGAGTTAACTTGGGCCACGTATTCTAATGCCTAAATCACAACTGCTTTGTTACATCTGAGAAGCACTCCCAGATTGCAGGCTAGAACCGTGTTTTACAGTTTTTAATGCTTACGAATTTTCTTACGAATTTTCAAAAGAGTTGAAGAGATGATGAGATTTGAGAATGAGTATAGTAATAAGTGGTTCCCCCAAACCAGCAGAATTATGGTAGAACAAGGAAAAAGATTCGTAACAAAGCCTGAAGAAGGAAAAATGTAGGTTATAAGAAGATACAAGTGGCATACTGTAACTTTTCACAACATGACAAGCAATGGCTTGGAACTGAAAGAAATTATCTCAGGTTACTGAGGAAGGAAAAACATCCTTGTTTGGGGAATTAGTTGTAGGCTCTGCTGAAGGAGCTTTTATTTAATATGTACTTAAAAATATGAGAAACCAGAAGGAAATCAGTTATCTAAAAAAGAGGGTTGAGCTTTTGAAGCCCACCATGATGGAGTGCTTTCTGTAGGCCTCAGATAGATCTGTAATCTTTTTCTGGTTCCCTTCTAATTCATCAGAGTCAGTTTTGAATACATGGTCAGCAAAACTTGAAATCACACTCCAGTATCAGTATAACCAAGGGCACATGAAAAGTAAATCTGCTTCTTAATCTTGTTTGCTCTATCTTTTTCTTTCAGTATGAACACAAAGTCCAATAAAAGCTCGTTTTGTTATCCATCATGACCACCAAGTAGTTTCATCCTCATTTTCCAGGATACTTTTCCATGTTTTTTCCCATGTGTAAGTTTACATTTGGTGGCATGTATTTCCTTGAATGAATGCACAATCCATGCTGCAGCCTTTTGTCTCTTCATTACTCACATTTCCCTCAATCCTGATGCCATCAGAAAATGTTACCAACAGTAATGTGGGGTCAATTTCTAAAAGCCAGTGAAGTTTTCAGATTGGGTGACAGTGGCTAAACGTCCCACTAGCAGACATCCTCACTTAAGTCCCCAAAAACTCATTTTCAGTTATTTAACATTTGCTTTTAAAATGCTTTTATTTATGTTTTATAATGCCTTCTGAGAGTTGGAACATTTTCCCGGTTATCTTTGTCAACTTCACTGGTAACCTCATCAGAAAGTGAAAGCAGAGTTCTTTTGTTGAGATTTGCTTTTTGGTACAACCATATGAACAGACTGTTTATCAATTTATTTTTATTACTTTTTCCATCATTATTTCTGAGATATTTTTGCGTAGGTTTTCAGTGCGAATGCAACAGCAATGCTCAGCTATCTTCTCCAAGTTGCCAAGTATCCCAATATTCAGTTAGAAATTAATGTGTAGAGAACAGAAAATCTCTGCAGCACTTCATGGCCACGTTGCAGATCTTTTTTACTGACTTTCAGCCAGAATTTTACAGTTACTGAAGAAATCAAAAAACACCTTTACTTGTGCTGATGTGAGACAGGAGTTCTTCAGTCTTGTGTACATTGTCTGCTTACTTTAAGAAAAAGAAATTCTCATTTTTGCCTTCTAAAATCTGAAATAATTTACTGCAGACTGTGTGGGGTCATATAGAATGTCTGTCTTAAAATACCAAAATGTTTTTATTTTTTTCTCCCACACTGCAGTGAAATACATAAGGAGTAACTTCACCCGTTCTCGAGGTTGGCTATAACAAAAGTGAAGTGAAGCAGTGCTCCCATGGCTCACTTTCCCTGATCAACCCGCGTGTGTTGTGGGACTTGCCCTGGGTTCTGTGCACAGCAAAACAGATAAACTTCCTTCTCGTTACCTGAGCAGTGGATCTGCTCAACCCTGACACTGTGTTGTCTGTATTTGAATTATGACAAGCATTATAAACTGAGTGTGAAGATACATTTGGATCTAATTTACGTATGGTTTCTATCTAGTGAAACTACTTGATCTAGAGAAAAAAGATAAATTCTCCTATTATCAACAAATTTATTTGTCGTCTGTTTAAAAACAAAGCAGAGTCCTTCTGCAGTGCTTGTTTTATGATAAGTTCAGTTGTTTCCATACTGACCAGCTCTTCACATCTTCTGTAGTCAGCTCTGTATTCTGACTAGCTGACTTCTGCACTTAGGATACAAAGGAGCACAGAAGTTTTCTATCATTCCAGCTGCAAATTTGCTACCAGACTGCGAATGTAATCCCTGTTAGTGTCACAAGTGTGCTGCTACAGCAGTTACGTGAGGCCAAAGAGTTCATAGCTTCTCAGATTTTATTAAAAATACATTTTAGTAATGCACACTTTCTTGAGGATTGTGTTACTTTTTAAGGGATTGCTACTGAGGTTTCCATGCCCAGAATCTCTTTTCTCCTTGTTTCCAGACCTTTTATGCCCTTCTGAGCAAATGAATTGTTAAGTTTATTTTAAACTATTGACATTGTTAGCATGCTGCTTCGTTATTGCAGTGAGTTTAGCGTGGCATACACGTGTTCCCTCCCTGCTTGTGTTAATGATATAGGAGTATATCCTTAAGGGGGTGTATGTTATCGGCACCAAATAATTACTTTATGAGTAGTGGGGAAATGTATCTTTAAAAGAAAAAAACAACTTTGTTTGCATAGTTCTTTCCATTGCCAGGCTTTACAGATGTCTGTTTTGTAAAGGTTGGATTGAACAAAAGTAGTGAGTAATGATATTAAGTATTCCATTTTGCTCTGAAGATGTTTCACTTGCATCAAATACTTTTTATCTGTGGAAAGGAGTTAATGAAGTGTGCATCTATGATACAGAAAATGCAATGTGAACATTTTTCTTTGTTTTTGCAGTGTTCCTGTTCCAGTAGTCAGTCTAGAGAAAATTCCTAACCTAGTGAAGGCAGATGGTGCCAATGTTAAAATGAATTCTGCAACCACTACCACCATCACCTCCTCCTCAGCCTCTTCATCCACCATACCTGCTCCAACCTTGGTTAAATCTGGTTTGACATCCAAGTCAGTGCCGCCATCACCAGAGAAGATTCTGAACGGCAAAGGAATTATAGCTCCATCAATAGACAAGAAACACCAAAATGGCACTAAAAGCAGTAACAAGCCTTACAAAAGACTTTCAGGTGAGTAGTGTCGTAGTTCACCTTTTGATGTAGCCCTCCTTTCTTTAATAATATTCCTATAGCTCAGAAATGATACACTACTAAAGTGCTGTGGCCTGTTTTTGTTCTGGTCTTTCTGCTGGAAGGTGCCATTTTACACCTAAGAAAAGGAAAGCTTTCACACTTGTAGCATGTGGAAACTGTTTTCAAAATACTCGTTCCATTTAGCTTTGAAAGCTCAGTGCTTCGTACATTTCTCAATTGGCCAGCAGGCCAAACGTAAAATTGTAAGGAAGTAAAATCATTAAAGCAGAAAGGTAGAAGGCTTCTTCAATCTATGTATAATATCAGTTTATTTACAACAAAAAACAATATTTACAGAGTGGATGATTTCAGTACAACCATGACCAAGTTGCACAGCTGAGCTTTAGGACATGGAGGTATCCACCAAGTCATAATTTTCTTTAACAAATACTGGAAAATTCCAGGAAGAGATATTGGGGGAGTTAGGAGTGTCGTATTTTGCCTCCTCCCCTTCTTCTTCCGCAATTCACATATGAGAGAAGCAAAAAGATGGCAGTGTGGGGGCCTCTGTTTTTTCAGGAAGGGAGGATGGTGGGGTTGAGGGTCTGGCACTACAGGTGGAAATGCCCCAGGTGGCCTTAGGCAGTGCGGTGCTGAGGGCATTGGGCCCTGTGCACATTGTCACCACGCACAGAACAGCCCCCCATGGGAGGGCTGAGGGCCGGTTAGAAAGGTTGCCGTGCTTTAGAGGAAGATTGTTTTTTTGTCGTGGAGCTCCTCAGTGGTGACCTGTGGCCATTCTTGGGCCTCAAAAGCTGAAAACAAATTTTTGTTTTGAATCAGAGGAGGAGGAAAAAAAGTGTGTTGACGCTTTTATGGTTTTGTTTTTTTGTTGTTGTTTTTTAAGCAAAAGTAACTGACCCAAGTTTAGTGCTTTAAAAGCTGCGCAGGGTCTATTCATCTGCTGGCAGTACTTTGTGATTTGGGCAGGAGCTGCCTGTGTGTACTGAAAGGCTAATTTGGCTAACAGCAGCACGAGCCGCGTTAGATCACCCGCTTGACAGAGTTAGTTGAAATGATCTCTAAATGTGCGCTGGTTATGAACCATGTATAAGTGTGCAAGATAAATGCTTTCATTTCCAGTTAATGAGTGTGTCCTATTTTTGACTGAATATCACTTCTGTATTTTTTTCATTTTCTCCAATTTGGCACTGAGCTCCGTGGTACTGCTACCATGGCTCGGATCCAGAGCAGAGAGGTATTTGCTAGGGCTGCATGCGGTATGGAAGGATGCCATCGCCTTCAAGGATCCAACACACTGATTGCTTTCTTAACTAGTTAAAGGTGGCATATAAGAAAACAGAGCAGTTGTTCATGATAGCGTTCCAAAAACTAAAAAATATTAAGAAAAAGAAACTGGTTAGGCTTTTATGCCACATGTTTCACTTGCTAAGATCCAATTTGTTATTCCAGTAAAAACTCTATGTAATGTATTTTGCTGTTAATTTAAAACATTGGTTTCTTTTAAACCGTGATTTCCTTTAATGTTCCATAAGCTTAATTTAGCTAATCGATTAGGGCTTCTTATTTGGGCAGTTGAAAGCAGCACTGATGTTCCTCGTGTATCCGTACACCACTGCAGCACTGTAGGAGACAAGTACAAGTTGTGCTGTACAAATGCTTGCAGCAATATGCTCATAAAGGAGGACCTTTTCTGTAGAGCCCTCCTTCAGCCCGCTGACTTGTTCCTTGGAGGTGACTCTCCATCATTATTCTGTCCCTAAGCTTATCGCTCTCCGTTTTTGCTATGATAGGGAAAGTTTCAATGCTGGAAATTTCCAGTCAGCCTGTGGCTCTGCATGGGACCATCTGAGCACTCTGATGGGCCTCAGTTTCCTCTCGTATGATTAAAAAAGAACATACACAAAATTCATGCTTATTTATGAACTCCTCTCTCGTTAGCAGATTTGGAATCTATTAAATCTTGCTTCTGCTGCCTCACGCGCAGCAAGGCGATAAATTAGTGATGATGCAAATAACAGAAGTTCCATGAGCACTGTAAATTAATTGCCTGTAGATCGTCTGCCATTGTGGTGAATTCCACTCCTTTATTATACTGAACTGTGCAGAGACTGAGAAAAAGATATTGGAAGGTCAAGGAGATGATTATTTTAGCTTTGCTATAAATTTCATCCGTTTTACATTAAAAGAATGAGGAGCTGGCTGGAGATTTAGGTTTTGCTCCATCCTTCACTGTGCAAGTGTACAGCTGTTAATTTCAGAGCTCTGACTGGCTTACGTCTGTTTCTTTCCTTTTGGCAGCCTCCATTTTCTTTTGTACCATTTTCCTGGCTGTGGCTGAGGGGTTTTCTGGTCATTGGCTTTTTTTTAGGTGATGGTTGTTTTGTTATTTGGGTGGGGTTTTTTTAATCTTTGCTGAGAATTTCTGGTTGTTCAGGTGAGAAATGCCCCTGCCCCTTTTTTGTGGCCACTGCCTTTGATGAGGGAGAGGAAAGCAGATCCCTGACCCCCAAAAGACAGTCTGTAGCTGCCAGGCATAAGTGGATCACTGCTCCCTAGTAGCAAACTGGAAAAAGTACATGTGTATTTTTTTTATATCTTTAGTTCCTGTTCTCTGTGGGGTGAAGTTAAAAATACAGCTGCCCAGCTGAAACTAAAAATATCCTTCCACCACCTAGAGGAGGCCTACAAGGCCCAGGGGGACCTTACAAGGTCACGCAGTGACAGGACAAGGGGTAATGGCTTTAAAGTAAAAGGGAAAATTTGGATTAGATGTATGGAAGAAATTCTTTACTGAGGGGGCAGTGAGGCCCTGGCACAGCTGCCCAGAGAAGCTGTGGGTGCCCCATCCCTGAGGCGCTCAGGGCCGGGTTGGATGGGGCCCTGTGCAGCCTGAGCTGGTGGGGGCAGCCAGCCCACGGCAGGGGTTGGGGCTGCTGGGCTGTGAGGTCCCTTCCAGCCCAAACCACTCTGTGAGTCTCTTATCTTTTGTGTCTCAAACCTCTCAGCAAGCTTGTATTAAAAACCAGCAATAATTAACTCTTTTAGCTCATGGACATATGTTTTCATCCACTAAAATTAAGAAAAAATGTTTTTTATGTTTGGTCATACACAGATCATTTTATTATTTCTGTTGATCTGTAAAAGCCACAGAAACTACAACTGTCTATGACAGATCTCAGACTCTTGGTAGATTTCACCAAGTAGTGCCAGCTGTTTTTTCCCAGCTCACTTTTTGATATGTTTTATGTCTCTGCTGGTACACCAGTAACTTACCCATGTATTCAGCTTGGTCGTATTTAAGTCCATGTGACAGAATACATATATCTGCTAATAATTTTCATATCTGGAAGGCAAGAGTTACTGTATGTAGGCTCCTTGGCCTCCAGTCTTTCCTGTTGCACTGGCTATGATGTTGTTCTAATATTGTACTGTAGCTGTGAATTACTGCCTTCATCTTAGCTTTGATTTGTTGTTGTTGTTTGTTTATAACAAATGTTTAGGTCCTTACTTTAGTTATTGTATTTAAGTACAGGATGTTTATTTTTATCCAAATGTAACAGTTATATCGTAAAGAAGGACTTTGGCAAACAGTTAATATTCCATGTTCAAGCAGAGGCAAGCCAGCCTGACAACTAACACATGCCATGTCTTCATGTACTAAGATGATGGTAGTTTGCTTTGGTTTTTTTTGCATAAATTAATAATTCTACATCCATAGTTTTGTTACAGCTCTGTAGTGCAATACCTAAAATTACATTAATGCAACTTAAAGGAGGTGATGCTGTCTGTGGTATACAGATGCTGAAATATTAATGACAATGAAATATGCAAATATAGCACATGAAATATTAAATGCACTTCTAATGTTAATCATAAGTAGAACTTAAACCAGGGTTTTTTTTGTGATCTCTGCAAACTTTAAATTCCATGCCTTTGTGACTTAGGGAAACAGGAGTTAACATACACTTTTCTTTATACTGCCTGAAGATGAGACAGATTTAGATAAATGTGTCTTTAGATTTAGATAAAAGGTGTTTTTAGCATACTGCTGGTAGTCTTGTGTTTCTGTTTTAGACAGCGCTGGTTGTCTCAGAGTTTCAGAGTGCATCACAGTGACATTGTATAAAGCACTGTGCTATTTAGCCTGTCTGTCTTAAGCTGCTCTTAGTCAAACTCAGAGGATGGGTTTGCAAAGGTGTTTCACGGCCTCGGAGTCAACCTGTGGTAGAGAGGGAAATGGGAGATGTCCCTGCCTATAGCTGGGGGTTGGAACTGAATGATCTTCAAGGTCCCTTCCCACCCAAATCATTGTGTGATTCAGTGATTCTGTGAACTCCTCAGGGTATGACGGGGTCATGTATGTAGTCTGCTTTGTTGAGTACAACTGCATAAGCAGACTTACTGCTACAATGTCTGTGACTAAATAGTTGGAAATATGTATGGACAGAAAAAATTCACAGGTGACTGAGTGTGATGCACATGGCACCATTGTGGAGCACTGGGGTTGGGAACAGCAGTGGCTGTATGAAGTACTGTCAGGCAAATATGGTGCTCTGGTTAAAATTCCTGAAATAATCTACCTTTTCTTCTTTTTCCCTCCACCTTCATCAAACAGAAAGAGAATTTGACCCAAATAAACACTGTGGAGTACTGGATCCTGAAACAAAGAAACCTTGCACAAGATCGCTCACCTGCAAGGTATTTTTCTTAGAAGATAAAATATCAGATGCTTTGTTATAGTTTAAATCCTACCACAGTAGTTTGAGAGGTCATACCTGCTCCTGTCTTACAGACAATGGGTATGGTATTCAGACGCTGTCTTCAGGTAATTCTTTTGAGTAATTCTGTTCCTTTGAATCAGAGCATCTGCATTATTCTGCTGATATTTCTAGAGAGATGTTTTTTTCTTGTCATTTTGTTATGCAGAAAGCATTAACGTTTCACGTAGAAGCACAAAAGTTATTTTTAATGCTCCCTTTTCAGCTCATGTGTGCAGAAATGCATAATCACTTGAGTAAAAATGTAACATGATTTTGTTGTAAGAAATTACTTGGGGGCTGCTCTTGTGATAATGATGGGTCTCATTATAAAGTAGCACCAATGTAAAACGTTTATAATGAACGTTTGTATGTGTAGCTGGTGCCTGTTGGTAGAGATGATCAGTTACATTTGCTTAAAATGCATTCACATTTTTCAATCCAATGAAATCAGTTTTTCATTGTGAGTTGAGAGCCGCAATGACGTTACTTCTTAATATTTTAAAGTTATTGGAATTATACTTTCTGTCTTGGAAAAGGTAAGTCCACAGATTCTATTATGAAAATTGTTGCAAAAGTAATTTCTTAAGAAATGACTTCATAAATTATCAAAGATAATGTGGAGTAGCAGCTTTATGTCCATAACTGCAGCTGAAGTTGTTTGAAGTAAATTTTTATCTTTTAAGAGTTGTGGTGTATCGGAAGTATAGAGGACTCATAAACAATGTCATGCACACACAAATGCTTTTTAACCACCCTATTTTTAGACTCATTCACTTAATCATCGACGAGCAGTTCCAGGCCGTAAAAAACAGTTTGACATCCTTCTAGCTGAACACAAAGCTCGATCCAGGGAAAAAGAAGTCGCAAAAGACAAAGAGCATCCACCATCCACAAGGGAAAGCTATCAGAGCCAGCCCACAGCAGCACAAGACTCTCTGTCAGGATCTTCAGTGAACTCTGGGCAAGAATCTAAAGTAACATCTCCTGCAAAATCTAGACCACCAAATTCTGTACTTCCAAGGTAAGCAGTTCTTGGTGTGAGGTGCTGCATTCTGGAATTGCTGTAAGAAATGTGCTAGTGCTTCATACAGCTTATTTTATAAACATTCAGTGTTGGGGCTCTTGTAAGATAAAACTTACATTCATGTAAGGATTTCCATTAGCACTATAAAGTAGAGTGCTCTTACATTAATGTAAACCCACCACAGTAGTCTGTGGTCTGGTTGGGAGCAGGGTAAGCAGTGGTATCTGTCCTCTGCTCTGAAGCTCAGACTGAGCGTTTTTTTGCCTAAGGTGGTTGGTAAGAACAAGGAAGGGTTATAATTGTGTCATGCTGACACGTTTGGAAATGAAAGTGTGTTTAGATGAAGTGGGATACTGATTCTGCGCAGTTGTATAGGAAAGTTCTCTGTGGATACATCGCCCATTACATCGGTGGAACATCTCTTAAAGAAAGGTGTGCTTCTGTGTAGGTGACACTGTAAGCAGTTCGGTCTTAAATCCACCTGTTTGAAACTGCCTGCAACATGTCCTTCATCATTGTGGCAGTTTTTTCTTAGAATGGATAAAATCAGACTTCAGAAGGACAGTGTAAACTTCCAAAAACATACCTTTAGAAAAACCACCATGAGGTGTAGGAGCTACTGAGCTCTACTTTACCCTCTGGTAGACTTCCCATATGTTTTGTATGACTTTTTGCTTTTGGAGTGGGTTTTTTGATACTCCTTTTTTATTTTTCTGGAGAGAGTAGAGCTAAGCGAGTTGGTTTTGTTCACGTTAGCAGTGTTTGATACTTAATTTCTTCGCAGGAGTCTTGGTCAGAATTAGGTACTCATTTGTGGTCATTTGTACAAAGTCCCTCTGTCAGAATGATGTGTAGCTCTGTTTGTTATCTGCAGTTCTACTGTCAGCTCTTTCCATTTTTTTCCATCTGTTCATCAAGTCACAGTAAAATTTTATTCGCTCTGTGGCTGAGGTGGATCTCACAGGGCTTTGAGTGAATGAAAGAATAGGAAAATTGATGAGAATTCTGCATAATTTCTGTTAACAGGGTGATCTTAGACAGTGCTTATGTGCAGAGGATCACAGAGGCACAGGCAGGCGTTAGTGTTAGTAGGTGTTACAGTCAAAAAAACAAAACCGAAACATGGTTCAGTGACAGCAGAAGAAATTGCAAAGAAAAGATAGTGGTACACACAGAGAAGGATTTTAGCAGTCGTATGTTGTGCTGGTAGGACTTACACTTCTGTTTCTGCCTCTGTTCTGTCATCTTTCCTGTTTTTGCAAGCAGCCGTGCCTGAGGAAAGCCTTGCTCCTGCTGCGAGTCAGCAAGCCCATGACTCTGCTGGCAGAGGTTGTGTGGCTGCTGCCTGCTTCCCTGAGCAATGTTTGCTGGTTGCCCTAAAGGTGACTTGTCCTGGCCTGGCCTCCTCTTCCTCAAGGCTGAGGAGCACCCGCACAATCTGTCCCGTGCAGCAGCCAGCAGCTGCAGCAGTGATTTCCAGCTGGTGGACATCGTTGAACAATCCCAGCTCAGTTCAGGAGAGGGCACTGTCTGCAGTTTTAGTGGCTGATAGCCCAAATTGACTGGATGAGGAAGGCTAGCTGCAGAGCTTGCTTTGCATCTCCTGGTTTTGCTCAGCGCAGATATCTCCTCCTTCCTCAGAGCTCCACGCCCCCCCTCCTCCCCCCAGCACTGCATCTGATTTGGTTTGTGTCCACACTAATTTGACAGGGGGAACATCATTGTGCTCTGTGATACAAAGCCACACTCACTTTGTTTGATTGGATTTTATGCAAAGGTAAAAAAAACCAACCCTATGTGCTGTAGGGTCCTCCCAGTTACTGCACTCACTGAACCAGCTGTGGAGGGAGCAAACCAAAAACTCTACTTGTATTTAATATGCTCATTTCAGTAAGAAATAAATTTGATAACTGGACACTTGGCATTAACAAAGTAGTGGAGTAACGGTGCTATGCAGGAAGATTTGCACATCTGGTTTTGTTTGCTTATGTAGTATATTTTGCCTCTGTCAGGATCTGAAACTAAACTTTGTGCTGGATTCAACATTTCAGGCAATACAAAGGTATTTCTCTTAATGTCAACTGGGCAATAACCCTGTTATATTCTTGCAAGACCCAACGTGAGCTGCTCTTTATCCTTTACTGTCCTTTTCTTCTTAATTGTTCCTGCCATTATTTACCTTGAGACCTGACTCAGGCAGGTGGCTTTGCAGGGCTGTTGAATGCTGGTGATTTAAATGTATCTTCTCTTTCTAGACCATCATCTGCAAATAGCATAAACAGCAACAGTTCTTCTAACCACAGTGGGTACGTACCAGAACTGCCACTGCCTTCCATGGGAGGAGATTTAACAAGTAGATTGTCCAGTGATGAAGGAGAAGTGGATGGAGCTGAAGAGTCTGAGAAATTAGACTGTCATTTTTCTGGACACCATCCCAGACCTCTCGGGGTATGTGCCTCTTGCTGGCATGCCTTGCTGTTACTCTGAAATAATTAGCGAGGGAAGGAAAAAGACATGCTTTAGTAAAAATGTAAGGAATGGGGAACTTCTGTTCTGAATAATATGTATACTACGTTTGGTGGAAAACTGTGGTTTGAATGGGAGCAGGTAGGAGGAGAAGACTGGGTATTGCACGTGACAGTTAAACACTGCCAGACTGTGAGATGGGATAAGCAGTAGAAAGTAAAGTTCTCCTTTTAGTTTTCTTCTCAGTAGTCTGAATCAAGTGTAGTTCTGCTAAACTGTTAAGCTGCAGTGTTTCAAATGTGACATGAGCAGATGATTTGTTGTCATACATAGTTCTTATGAAACTACCTTGCAACTGGTTGCAGCTCTGAAAATTGTATGGCAGTGAAGGGCTATTATGGCGCTCATTGATCTTTGTAGTATGCTATGAAGCAGTAATTAAATATCATTTATGTGAGTGTATGCGGACATAGAAGCTATTGCTTCATTCATCTAAAAATGGAAAGTAGAGCACAGCACAACCCATCTGCTCTGGCAGTGGCTTTAGAATGTGCCTCTCTGGCAGCTGTTTCTGTCTCTCCTGTGCTAGTGGCAAATTTAGTTGCAGGTAGTCAGAGAACCTTGTGTCACTGGGTCTGCGGTGTCGGTTTGTTTACGCTGTACAAATCAAGAAGCAATGGGAGAACTCGCCCACACCTGAGCAGCTGGTTCTCACAAAGATCAAACCAGGGAGTAAAATCAGTGAAGACTTCATTTGTGTGTTTTCCTTACGCAGAATAAAACTAGCACTGTGATAATGGGAACATTGTCTATATTCGCGAGACAAAAGGAGAACTTTTTTCTGTCAGACTCCAGCATTATTAGCCAGAATTGCCCCCTTAACAAGAACCTTGTCATCTGTATTATGTCCCTGTGACATACAGGTAGGTGCCTGACAGTGAACTGACTTGTTAGTGGAGTACCAAGTACTTCAGGCAGAAACGTTGCACACACATTTCATACATCATGAAAGAAGTATTTATGCTGCAGATAGTGGGAGATTCCTTTTAAAAAGATATTTGCAATACAGACTACAAAGATGTTGCAGGATCCATGGACATTCTTTTATAGTACAGGAACATTTTTTTTCTACTAAACAACCTTGAAATATCTTTTCTTTCAGTTCTGTTCGTATGGTAGTCGCTTAATGGGAAGAGGGTACTACGTCTTTGACAGAAGATGGGACCATTTTCGATTTGCGCTAAACTCCATGGTAGAAAAACACTTGAATTCACAGATGTGGAAGTAAGTGGGAGTTTTACACCTGGGCATAGTTCAACATTTTTAATTCTGTGTAACCATTAATGAAGCTCACTGTGGGAATCGTTTCTGAAATCACCTCTGTGCTGTCATGCCTGTAATACAAGCATAAGATTTCTCTTTTCCACTGAGGAATATGCAGCAGAAGGGAGCAATCTCCTATTCTGGTGTGCAGTTCTGCCAGATTTAGGGCTTTCCTGTATTCTCTCCAAACCCTGGAGGCAATAATTCCGTAGCTTTAACATTTAAGTGCATGAAAGCTCTCAGTGTTTTCTGGGCTTGGAGGTATGTCTTGGTATCATACAGTTTTGTAACACAGGTTGGATTTGGTCTGGGCTTTCATACCTGTGTCACACAGCCATGTCACCACTCAAGCTTTCTTGGTGAGGCTCATGCTGTGCAGTAAGGGATTTGGTATATACATAGGTTGCTCCAAAAGTAATGCCTCCCCATTATTTCCATGGAAACTACAACCAGTACCAAAAGCACAAGAACACTGTTTGATAGAGCAAAGTCTCAGCTACAAAACACTGTTTTTCAACATAGTCACCACCATTAGCCAAGTTGCATGGATGAGCTGATAGAGACGCTCTTCATTTCGTGG
The DNA here is from genome assembly GCA_013399175.1 of Odontophorus gujanensis. Lineage (NCBI taxonomy): Eukaryota > Metazoa > Chordata > Aves > Galliformes > Odontophoridae > Odontophorus > Odontophorus gujanensis. The sequence goes on from VXAB01005239.1 coordinate 457,122, forward strand.
TGTGACAGCTGGGTACCACCATCTGGAATGGACCTTGTCTTTCACATCACTGTTGCCACTGCTGAAACACATCACCCCCTGCATCACTGTGCTCACATCCACTGGTCAGTCTCCATCCGTCTTCAGCAAGTGTCAGTGAATGTCAGTGGGTGCCATTTTTAACACGACACACCTTTGCTTCATCTGCACTTCTGTGTCAGATGCTATTCTGTCAGACTGCCCCTCTGCTGCCATCTGTCACACAGCAACAAAATGTAATGGAATATTTTTGGGAAGGTTCAGCCTCTACTGCCATACCACCAACATCTACCTCTGGTGTCATGGGCCAGCAAAATAAAATAGCAGGCATTACTTTTGGAACAGTCTTCATATTTGCAGATGTGTAAAAGAATATGGAAATTTTTAGTCCACAGTGCCTTCTAAACTCACCAGTATTAGAGGTCTTAATTTTCTGTTCATGATGCAGTATTGAAGCATAAACCAGGTTTGATTTTTGTTAACGTAAATTATCGAAGCACTAAACCATGGTGTGTCTGACTAACCTGGTAACTCAGTGACAACAGTGCTGCTGTGCTGGGAGACACTGTTTGGAAATGGGTGGGTTTGCCATACAAGGGCCACATCATCTCCGTTTAGAGACAGATTGCACTTGGTCCAGAAGGGGTTCCTCTCTTTTACTTTGCAGTTTTGGCTGTTAACTGCTGTCTGCCACCTTCTACAAATAAAACTCATTTTGTGCTATAAATAGGAGAACTGAAACTTGTTATCTGTTGGCTTTGTACCTCAGGTGAAAAGACAGCATCTGAGGAAGTGTCACCAAGTATCGTTCCTTTTGTGGAAAACCAAAATAACTTGTGCTGTAGTTGTGTGATAAAAGAAGTAAACAGGCCTCATCCTGCTCACACTAAATCCAGCTGTAAACGTGTTCCCAAATTCTAGCTGTCAGTGTAATCTCTGCTGTTTTAATGGCTTCCATCCGTACTTACCCGACTGTGTAACACAGGAAGCTGACAGCTCTTAATCCTTTTTGTACCCCTCCGTTGTGCTCTGTCCTCTGGACCGATCCTTTCCTGTCTTCCCCAGGCAGGGCTGTGTGTAAAGCTGTTGTTAGAACAGAGCTAGTCCAGCCCTAGCTGTGGCTCATCCAGCTGATCCAAAGGGTAAAAAGGATGCGAGGCCATGTTTTGAGAACAGTAACAACATCTACAACGTGCTTTTTATCGCTGGTTCTCTGTGTATTTTACAAAGGTGGCTAAGATGGCTTGTTTTTAATAATAGACTGAGGAATGGGCCTGATGATTGCTTTGTTCATAGCCCCATAGAAGTCACAGACAGTAGGACTGAGCTCGTTTCTGGTCACACAGTCTGTGTGTAAACCCTTACTCATTTCTGTCATAAACAGTGCCTTGTCTGAGAGTCTCTACAGGAAGAATACCAGGAGAGAACCCTGTTAATTAGGATCTGATTTATGGTAAAACAGCAGAGGATTAATTTTGTCATAAACCATACCCTGTGCTGTTTTATTCATTGAGGGCAGGCGTGAGTCTCTTCAAACTGAAGAGATGTCAGTAATGTGGATTACAAGGGCAGAATTATGGTGCTCTGTGGGCTCTTAACGAAGAGGAATAGGATTAAACTGGGAATTAAATTTTAGTTAGAATAATGAGAAAAATTCATGTGATGATTTTCCAAGAGACATTAGGAAAGTCCAGTTCTTTATTAACACTGGACTGGATAAGGTAGTAGGTGATGTGCTATTGGTGGTGGAATTAAAAGGAATCTAAGTATATGCTACTAATTTCACAGGTAATATCGTTAAATTTTATTCTCTGAACAGTATTCAACTGTATATAACTAGTTATACAGTTTGAGTGTTGTTTCAGGCTCTGAAAGGCCAATTCTTCAGTATCAGTGAAACGAATAACTTGACTGGTTAATCCTGTCTAACCAGCTCCCTGGTGAGCTGTTGGGAATGGTACTGCACTGAGACAAGCATGAACCATTGAGCTGTTCACTGACCTCCTTTTCCTCTTTAAGCTCCGTGTTAAGTAATTCACAGACCCCAAAAGCGACTCATTTACTGCCCTCACAGATCTGACCTGTGAGCTCAGGTTAACTTTGAAACTGCTCTACAGCTTCAGCTTTCAGACAAAATGCATACAGTGAATGAAACTCTCCCTCTTCTCCCTTCTTGTTTTGTTAAATAGATTAAAAAAGGAAATGAAATTTGTAAGAAAGTGTTGATTGTAACACCATGTGTGTAATTGCTACATGGGACATGTGCAGAAGCTCAGCTCAGCTTGGGTTTAACAGAGGAGCTGCACAGTTCAGGGATCCCGTGCCATGAGAGACTTTTGCACGAAACGTTGCACTGCAATAGTTCTTCACCTGAACAACTCTTGTTACATCCCCTCTGCCTTCGTGGAACGAGCGTGCCTCATCTGAAAATGCATTTTTAGGAAAACACAATTCCCCATTTTCCTGAATTCTTTCAGTATCAAAACGCACATGCTCCATGACAGGTTTTTGAAGTCTAAAAAGAGAAAAATCAGGAGTGAAAGTATTTTTAAGCTGTTACAGAATGTGCAGCTTATTTCAAACTGTGAATATGAAGATATGCCTGGTTGGCAGAATAGAAAGCGAAATTAAAATGAACCAGGTTCGCCTTTTCTTTCTTTTTTCAATAAGTTGGTCCTTCCCAGGAGTCATTTCTTATCTGCATTGTTCAGATGGAAGTTTTTTATGCATCTAAATCTCTTTTCTTCTTTCTGTTTCAGGAAAATTCCTCCTGCGGCAGACAGCCCCATGCCTTCTCCAGCAGCACACGTCTCCACTCCCTTTCCAGCGTCTGTCTTACAACCTTTCAGCAACCCCAGTGCAGTATATATTCCTTCAACACCTATCAGCTCAAGAATCACTTCTTCTTACATAATGACATCAGCCATGTTATCAAATGCAGCCTTTGTGACGACATCAGATACAAATTCCATCATGTCACACACTACAGCTTTTCCTCATGTGGCTGCAAGCCTAAGTATCATGGACTCGACCTTCAAGGCGCCATCAGCTGTGTCACCAGTGCCAGCAGTCATCCCTTCCCCATCCCACAAGCCATCCAAAACAAAAACCAGCAAATCCTCAAAAGTAAAAGACTTGTCATCTCGTAGCGATGAGTCTTCAAGTAACAAAAAGAAAAAGCCGCAGTCGTCGTCATCGTCGTCCTCCTTATCTTTGCAGACATCTTCCTCCTCTTCATTTTCAGGGTCCCACAAAAAGAACTGTGTCCTGAACACCAGTTCAACTTTGAACTCCTATCAGGCTACATCTTCCTATAACAGTATGTCTGTGCACAATACAAACAATGGAACAAGCCCACTCAGTGCCAAATTGGAGCCCTCAGGACGGACTTCATTATCAAGTAGTTCAACAGACTCAGTGAAACACATGAGCATGGTAGTAAGCAGTATTGACTCTTCTAATCTGTCTGTACCTTCTCTTGTGCACCACTCAGGGGACCACTCCCTGGGAGCACATAATGCAGTGTCTTCTCTACCCCTTTCTTTCGACAAATCAGAAGGAAAAAAACGTAAAAACTCTAGTTCTAGTAGCAAAGCCTGTAAAATCACTAAAATGCCTGGTATGAATAGTGTTCATAGAAAGAGCACTGCCAACCTTATTTCTGCGGTGCCAGATCCAACAAGCAGCTCCATCTCTCGGCAGGTAAGGGACCCTTCCAGTTATTTTTTTTCAGGTCATGTTTGACTTACTTGAAGTAGTTCATGCATTACGAACAGGAAAACACAATGTTTGCTTCGGGTTGTTTTTCATCACACAGCTGATTTTCTAGGTTCATACAGAAATGTACTTGTTTTGTACAAATGATAGAAACGTGCCGAGGGGGGCAGGGGGGAGGAAAGGGGTTTTTTTTACTGTCTTGAAATATTTTAATGAGAATTTTTATTCAGTTAATAAAGTAGTCATTTGTATATTTGAAAATGAAACTAAATGTCAAGAATGGATAAACAATTTTTAGAAATCAATTTCCGATCTTAACCCTCATCTCTCTGAAATAAATTGTGTGTCATTAAAGCTGGGAGATAAGAGTCAACATCTGTTTTTCCCCAATTTGTTGCTGATCCATTGTTTAATGTTAAACCTCGTTTCATTTATGCAGAGTGCTTATGTTTACCTTTTCCTTTGGGGGAGGTCTGAGACACATGACCTCAGATGCTGTTTCCTGTTTGAAACTGGTGGAATTAAGGAATGGAGATCCTAACAGGACTGCCTTTAATAGACGTTTGGTTATCTTTTAGCGTGCACGCGTTCAGAATGTTGAAGTCACTGCAGCAGATAAGGTTTCTTCCTCGTCACTAGCGACAGAGCTTTGACTTTTCTTTCAGTGATTCCGTATGTGGACAGCAGTACACATCAGTTAAATTTTGCTGATCGAGCTGCCAGTGCTATCTTTAGTATGGTCTTCTGGTTAATTCTGCCACTGTGTCCAGTGCAGCGCCGTGTGCAGAAAACAGAGCTTGCCCTGGCCTCTGGAAGACAGAGGACAGAAAAGGACAGAAAATGTAGAGAAAGTTGCCTAGGACAGGTTGTTTTGTTTCTGAACTGTTGTGAAACTTTCCTCTCATAAGGATGTGTTGTGCATAAAGTGGAATTTGGAAACAGAGATTGTAGTGTCTTGGGCAGGGCAGTCCATGGGTAACAGCAGACAGCAGTGGAATGGAAGGAGGGAACAAAGAAATGCTGAACGCAGTGCAGCAGGGAGAAGGAAGGCCTCAGAGGACGGCTTAACAAGTCTGTTTTCTCCTTCCTACCATCTAGAGGTGCAGCTGAGATTATTGATGCGGCATTTAAAGGTGGGCTATGATGTTGTCTTCTATTTAAAGCCTTTTATAATGCCCTTTATAATTTCAAATGTGTCCTGCAATCAAAATTAATCTTTTAAGTTACTGAAATCAGTGGTGGATGCTGTAAATTCATTGTTCTGTCATACATCTGATGTTCGGAATACGCATGCACCTAAAAAGGTGAATTTGGCCCAAGATTCAGTATCTCAAATGGGAAGGAAAAGTAAGTGCAGGCTGTTGCTTTGGTGCAAATACTGGCATGAGGAAATGGATTGCATCGTCTTCTCACATTACCTAAATGTATCTGTAGCTGTTGCAGCCTGGAGAAGTCTTACAAATATGTGCAATATATGTGTATATAAGGAGGCCCCAGGTTCGGGTTCCAAGTCCCTTAGTGATCAGATGTGCACCTGTGGGATGTTCCCGTTCCAGTGTGTGGTGTATTTCAGCAGCTCGCACAGGAATGGCAGTAAACACACCATCAAGGATCAGTCAGAGGCCCTTAGTGAATACTTGTTAATATGTGGTTAATTCACACCATCATTTTCCCTTAAGGAAAAATGTTGGAAATGTGTAATGATGAAGAGATTTTTAACCTGTGTTTTATGTGTTTGTATATGTGGGTAGACACATAGGTGTATACATGCACATAGGTATGTATATGTAGAGGTCATCCGTAGCCACTCATGTTGCTGTCTTTGGAGCTGCAATAGCAATCCAGTATAGGAGAGGAAGCAAAGCTGAATGTTTTAGAGGTGCCTGGCTCACAGCTTTGTGACAAGGATGCTGAATTCCTACTGTGTATTTGTGCTATAAGCAGATGAAATTTGCACCTGCTCGAGTACGTGGCTCTTAGAATATTGTGTCTAGTACCTGTGAACATTAAAACTCAAGGATGCAACACTTGCAGTCACCTTTAATCTCTGCTGTTTGTACTCATTGTGCACTGCAAGTGCAATCGCAGTAAGAATTCCACAAAAAATAACGGGGTTACTTAAAATCTAGTTCCTGCTCCATGATGGAATAAGGAAAATTAAATTAAGGGGAATAAGAACACAGGAAAAAGCTCAAGTGAGGGGTGAGAAGCCCTGTGTTTTTCTTCCAGTTTAATTCAGGTCTCCTTGATAGCAGTAACTGAAAGTGCTAAGCGTTTAGTTTCGCAGCAGACTTTATTTTTAAAAGAAAGGATGAGACTTGTGGCCCCACCCTCCCGCTTTAGAAATGGAGCAGGCAGCATTGAGGCCCGGCTCAGCTGGCGCTGCCTTCGCTCTCCTCCCTGCGGGCTGCGGCTGCTTGGCCTCCCCACACGGCCCTTTGCTGAGGGCTGAGCCGGCAGCAGGCCGCAGCACACGGTCCTTCGTCGGGAAGCACGGCGGGCAGCACCGGGGAGGTGGGCTGTGTTCCCCTCGTGGCTACAGGATCTCCGCGAGTCCTTTTCTCAGTGACTGTTTTTCTCATTTAAAAGATGGAGATGTATTTGCACAGGATTGTGAGAGCATTTTATGAGTATTGTTACGGTGGATATAGGGAAGAGAGGTTTGTAGGTTTGCCACAGTGTTTTGAATAGCTAGGAAAGATTTTACAAAGCTGCGTATCTATTCAAGGTTCGTATATTGAGGAAGAGCTGAATGTGGTGCACTGCTACCCAGGGAAGAGATGTGACATGCAGAACAACAGGCTGAGAGGGAGCTGGGCGGGCAGAGGCTGCCCCTTCAGTCTTTGTGCTGTTGGTTGGAGCAGCTCTAAGAGTTGGCTGCACACAAAAGCACTGACCATTTCTTCTGGGTAGGCTGTGGACAGAGAAAACTCTGCCGAGCAGTTGTTGTGAGGCGGGGCAGGCGTGTGCCAGGGAGGTAGGCTGCACTTCAGTGTATGTATGAAATGGAAAATAAATGATGCTGCAGGAGAGAAGGAGAAAACTGACACTGGTGAAAACCACTGCCTGAGTCCATCTGCTCAGGGAGAAACTTGCTGCTGCGTGTAGAGGCTGGATCCGTCAGGTGATTACAGCTGCCATTACTTGAAGTCCATCGGTGATGTGGGTAGCTGCTCATGTCTGGTCACTTGTCCTTTAGTGAGCAGGTGTCCATGGTCGATTTTGGTGGGCCTCATAACGCCTTTGATTCAGTGTCTCTCTTCCCTCTTGTGTAGCAACAAAAATATCCACCGTGTGTGTATGGGTCGCTGTAGAAAAGTCTAAAACAGACTGCTCCTGCGGAGTGCTGGAAGCTTTGGAGGATTAAAGCACACAGATTGAATTTTGCAGTATTTTATCTAAGCACTTTTAAAATGCATGTACATGTACTAATAATGTGGGCTTATTCCCAGCGAAATTCCGTGATCCAGTAATGTGGGGCAGTCACACATTTAAACCTCTGCAGTTTGATTCTGCTGGTTCATGTGTGCTCCTTGGAGCAGTGCTAAATAAAGACCCCATGGAGGAAGATGCAGTAACGCAGGGCACACCGTGGTGCTGGGCTGGCTGCTCCAGAGCTGTGCCATGAGGGGTGGGTGTTGGGAGTGGGAGAAGGGCCCTGAGCACCGTGCTGAAAATCACTGTTGTGCTGACAGAGCGAGCGCGGTGAGCACACAGAGCAGTGCTCCCAACCACAGAGGTGGCATTTTACAACCTGAATTCCACCAGAAACCATTTCTTAATGTTGTTTCCTAATCTGTAGTAGTATTTACACGCCTTCTGAGAGTTTGTGTAAAATACTGGCTCTGAGAGATAATTGCGATTCTGAGGAAGTACTTCTTTTATAATAGCAAAATACCTGTGTTCCAAGTGCAACCAATTAGTGCCACTTCACCCAGGAAAAGGAAGGCCGTTACCAGCATCTGCATACAACTGGCAAATACGTCTCTCAATGCTGCTCAATTAATGTCTTTCAGATTGGAAAAAATAGCAGTGTAGCTTTGTCACAATCCAGTCCTTCGAGTACATCAAACCCAGTACACAACAGACAAGTAAGTTGTTTTTTTTAAAAGTGCACTTAAATAGTTTGTAAGTGGTGGTTAAATATGTTCTATTACAAAGCCTTAAAATCCATTTTCTTTAATAATGCAGTTATTTACAGAAGCTTTCTCTCAGCGAACTCATGTTAGATTTTTTCCTTTCACTTAGTATTTTTCCAGCTATTTTTCCCTCCGAGATTTATGAATAACAAGTTCTCTGCTTGTTTTCCACCATCTATAATATGCTTCACATTGGCCTGTGTGATGCCCACTGGCTGTTGCTTTGGTGATACAGAAGCAGCAGCAGCAGCAATGTGTCTGTGCAGGCTCCAGCTAAGCTAGCGTGTCTTTTCCATCCTGCTTCCCCTGCTGGGCTGGATGGCATGGCAGAGTCCCAGACTGCCACAGAAGGGACAGTGTTTAAAAAAGAGGCAGGAATGCAAATGGGCAAAGGGAGGACAGCAGCAGGACAGGGAAGGCAGAGGACTTGACCATTCAGAGAAGCTAATCTGAAAGCTTAGCTTGCTTTCTTCTCAGACTGAGAAGTCCTTAGTGCTCCCACCGTGCCTGTTTCTCACACGGATACTGATCAGATTACTGGAGTGAATTCTGAAAGTTGGCTCTTCTGCATTTGATCCTCCAAATTGAGTAATCTATCAGGAAGTCACTATCGAGATCCTCGTTGTGAAAAAGGTTTCCACCTCACCAAGATGTAACCACAAGTAAACAGAAATGGCAGCACACTTCTCTGTTTGACCAGTCAGCATTTTAGAGTGCTGTATGTGTTGAGTGCATCCCACGGTAGTTGTTCCAGATGGTTATGCTATTTAGTTTCTGCTATGAAGTTGCAGCACAAAAAAAGTGCTTATTGTGGTGGTGATAACCCACAGCACTCTCACGGTTAAAACGTATTCTGAATCACTCACATCCCGAGCAGAACTGTCAGAAGGTAAAGCAGTTCTACCCCCCACAGCCCTGGTACTGAACGCAAAGGAGTGTACGTGTGGCAGTGCTACACTGAAGGGAAATAAGGAGGGTGTTGTCATACAGAGCACTCGCAGGGTCTGGCATATTGCTGTGTGAGACACACGCGGCTGTCAGTGACAAACACGGGATGAAGCTCATCTGAAGTGTAAAACTGGTTTTGTTTTAACCCCGTGCTCCTGTGACAGTATAAAACACACACAACCCAGGCTGCACAGCTTGCTGGGATCTGTTGCCTAGGTCCCATGGGGAAAACCTTACTGGACAAAACATTAATTTAGCAGCAACTGTATACAAACAGAGGCTACTGCTAAGCTTTTTGGCTGCCTGTTTCCATGACTTTATCAAAAATAGAAGCGTTTGCTTGTTCTAAGCCCCTTTGTTTGCTATTACAAATACATTTCTAGCACTTCAGTAGCTGAGTATGGAATTCAGAATACAAAAACAAAAGAAAATGAAGATCTGTTAAGCTTTATTGAACATTTTGTTCCTGGTGTGTTTGTTTTTTTCTGTACTATGACACAGGGTGTTAGTGTTTGGAGCCACGGCTGTCTACCAAATGCTTGCCACTGCCACATTGGTGCTGCTTTCCTGACAGCTTTGGTCTCCAATCTGGTGAAGGAACAGCCTTTACATAAAATTCTAGTCTGAAACTGAGCTCTACTATTTCTTTATAAAAAGTGTTATTAATTAGGTAACATAAGTGGATCCGCAAATGCATTTTGTGGCAGCCAGTGTACCACTGGGGCCTGAGCAGGAGCCTGTGCTCTCTTGCTTTTAATGTGAGTGTTGTAACCGCAGTAATCAGAGTCCAAGTGATGCAATGTCAGTAGGCAGAGAGAATTTCTGTTGCCACACTGGGTTTTACAGTTGGAAAAATACAGGCATGTTTCCCTGAGTGCTGGTCTGGCAAGCAGACAGTTGAGGCGTGGTGTCCCGGTGGCTGCTGGGGGCCTGCTGGCTGCCTCCCACCACGTTAAACTCCAGCTCATCTCAGATGGGTTGTTCTCAGTTTATGTTTATTTGGAACCTTCCCACACCTATTTGAGGACTGAACAGGGGCTTGTATACAAAACGGGTGTCTGGTTTTCCAGCTGTTGTTGCTGTAATAAAAAGTACTCCTTTTCCTCACAAAACCTTCATCACTTTTAGTAAACGTGAATGGAGTTGCAGTTTTACAGTCAAATTCTTTGAGCCTGTACATACAGTGCATTAAAGGCTTGTTTTGTCCAGATTTTGTCCTCGTTCTGGGTCTATAACTAATCAGTGTTTTCTTTTTCATAGTCATTTTAGGTGCCTGAATGTGTTAATACTTCATAGAGCTCAGTGTGCAGTGGTTTTTAAATACTGAGTAACTAGACGTTTTTATGAAGGGAAGGTGTCAAGGTGTATGCTGGATGGGGTTTCCTCGGGCATGAAAACATGCTGTGCAGGAGGAACGATTCTTCAAAGCTGTTGTCTAATTGCTGCTCTTATTTCTAATGATGCACCAAGTTATTGAACGTAAGATTCACCAAAGCTTACTAAAATCAGACAGTCCAGAAGGAAATACTGGGTTTTACTCGAAGCAGTTCCTTTTCATAAAGGTCTAATGTAATCAGTAAATAGGGGTGGACATGAAATAAGTTCCTGGTTTGAGTTGTCTGAGATGCAGATGTTGTTAAAGCATTCTATACCAAAAGACGTGTTCTGAATCTGAACTTGGTTTCTCTTCTAGAAGACATCAAACCGGACTGGTAGAATAAGGACTCTTCCATAACACGGAACAGGAACCAGCCTATAATCTCTAGCTCTCAGCAGCCCTACTCCACAGGGTTTTTCTTTTCTATGACCTGCAGATGGATTTAACCTTTTATGAATTTGTGGTTTTAAAGAGAATCAAATTTGCAGCAAACTGTCCTAGTGATTTGTTTAGTTTTTCACTTGTATTTGCCACTGATCTGTGCATTCTGCTTGGTTATGTTTCATGTCTTTTCAAGCTGTTAGCGTTGCAATGCTCCCTTTGTTTCCTTACCAGAATACAGTGGACATTCCAAAAACAAAACAAAACAAAAAGATGGTGATTCCAATTTATTTAAAGGATCTCCACATTTCTCAGTTGAGTAAAAGTTACAGTAATTCTGTATTTCAGCTTGTCCCGTGGATAAATATTGAGTGCATTTCTTCGTAACTCACAAACAGCTGGGGCACTGCAACCTTAGGGACTCATCCTGACTGGTGCTCTCTACCTACAGCATTTAATGGTTTCAGCGGGAGTTCTGAGTGTTCGGCATCTTCCAGGATCGATCGATGCGCAGAGGATTTTTGCTCCCAACTGTAATGGATGTTATCAGAGGCTCAACACGTGAGATCCCCTCGGAGGAATTCTAGGCCCTTAAGATAACACCACTTGATAACTTCAGCAAACAGTTTGGGTGCGCGGGGACGGGCGTTGAGCAGATTGGCTTGCATTAATAGAATTGCACTGACAGTGTTTCTTATAGGATTACTGAACAATTTTTTACTAAAATACAGATTTTATAATCAGGAAGCCAATACTAGGTACTGGAACAATAGTACAGAGGAGTTGATTTTTATTTCTACAGTGTTAAAAGTGCACTTATATGCTGGTTTATTTACATCTTGGGGAAAGGCGAGAGACTGCAAATAGGGAGATTATTACTACTTTCTTTTTTAAAAAAAGAAGGCTTAAGGTAAATTTTAAGACTAAAAATGTTTAAGCAATTATAAGCAAGGCTAGACCCTTTGAAAAAAAAGAAGTTTAGAAATATTCTTAAAATAAATTTTTATAGTGTTAATTTTGTAATAATTTATGTTTTGCTATACTTCAGAGCTAACTGACCGTATAGTTTCAGAAACAGTATGAAACTTAGGAAAGTTGAAGCAATGTTTATATTTTTAAAATGTTCTTTGAATTATGTTTTTATTGTACATTTCTTCAGACTGAAAAACGTGTACATATCTTTGTTATTTTTGCACAATTTTTGTCTCGTTCAGTTTTAGGAGCAGTACTATGTTGTTTTTTGTTTTGTTTTGTTTTTCTTTAATTTATTTTGAGTTCTAAAAGCGCAGGAGTTCAACAATCTCAGTAATAAAGTCATCCTGTGTGATCAGCGAGCTGCTGTCTGTAGTCGTTGAGGGAGGAGAGCGGCTGTGAGGTCGGTTGGGTGGCTGCTTGTGAGACGGCGCTCGGCGGTGGGTGAGGGAGCGGTCTGGCGGTGTTAGGAAGCTTTAGCTCTTTCCACGCGTCTTTGAATGGGAAAGCTGGAATACGGAGCCTGTCCTTTGAATGCTGCTTAATAGGTTTTCTTCAACCGGCTTACACCTGACAGCAGTTCAGGGAAGTTAAGCACCGAGTGAAATCCCACAGTCTTTCATCATCAAATAATCATTACTTAATTACAAGTATCATAAATTTCAGCCTGAAAATTGAAACGGAAGTCAGCATTTGGGAATAAATAAATAAATAAATGGATACAAACTGGACCAGCCTATAATGCATTATTAGTGTAGCATTCACTCGTAGTTCTTTTTCGTTACCCTTTGCCTGAAAATCTTGTGATTTGTTTCCAGCAATAGAGGCTCAGAAGCTTTGGTTGTTACACATACGCAATGCATAGGCCCGTCAGCCATAAAAAGCGACTTGGATAACTTGTATGCCTTCTTTTGTATCGATGTAACAATTGTAAATAGTGCTGATCGACCTTTGTAGAGAATAGTTTATACAGCATATTCTATTATTGCTGATTCTCAGTGAACTATTGTTTTAAAAAAAAAGAAAAAAAGAAATTTTTCTATTTACACCTTATATTTTGTTATGCTGTCGACCCATGGCACTTTAACAAAACTCTGTGGGTTTTGCATAGCTGGTCAGTCATGGGGTATATTAAATAACTGTTGTTGCACAGAAATGAATTTGCACCTGCTATATTGTGCTTTCCTACTACAGATTTTAGAACCTTTTCCAGAAGACTTTTGAAGAAAGCATGTCCAATCATTCTAAGAAAGAAATGCCATACTTGTACAGCCAATTTCTTTTCTACAATCCATATTTTGTAACACTAAGTATTTTCGTTCTTTGTCCTGCACCTTTATGTATTAGCAGTATCAAATAGAATTCATTCCATGCTTGTGATAATTGTAAGCAGAATAAATGTCTAAAGTAGGTGTAAATAGTAAATTCTATGGCTTACAGTTTAAAAAAGGAAAACCAGAACAAACATGTATCTGATTGATACTGCCATGGTTCAACACCGGGCCTGGAGATATTCTCTAGTGAGCGATTGTATTTTTGTTTTTTTTTTGCTTTATTATTATTATTTTTTTTTTGTAACATGGCTTTGTAAATAAAATAATTTATATGTTTGTAAGAAACAGATGAGTTTTGTCATTATTTATCTTCACACAGCAGAAGCGGTGTGTATTGCAGGGCTGCCCTTTGTCTTCCCTGAGGCTGAAACACAGAGCGTGGATGGTTGGCCAGCACTGAGATGTTGTACCCGAGATCTGCCCAGCTGCCTCCACAGGGCTGAACTGATCTGGAATTATTCTTGGCGCCCGTGTCTGAAATCTTGCTGTGCTTACACCTCAGGACATGTGTGATCCTCAGCGACTGAGGGTTTTGTGCTGATCAGTGGCGTTTAAGTTCCTTTGCTTGGCTGAATGCGTTTTCTTACTGCTTATCAGTGTAAGAATTAACCTCACCAGGGCTGCTGGATTTAGGAATTCTGAAGCTTCTAAGCAGTCTTTTTTACCATTAATTCTAAAAATGCAACTTCTATCCTGAAGTGCAGTGATCCATGTCCTGTGTAAAAGCCTGCGCCAGTTACAGCTCAGATGAGACTTATGCCGTCAGCTCTGCGCGGAGGATGGCTGGCTTTTCTCTCAGCAAACCTCTTCTGCAAGTCTGCAGAACATGTGTACTTCATGTTCCTCTTAGGAAGTGCCTGGAAACTGTTGTGGAGATACTGCACAATTATAGCATGGTCCTGAAAGCAAGAAATGGAACTGCGAGCTTAGAAGAGGCAGAGGAGAAAACAAACTGCCCAGTACTGCAGCAAACAAAAACAGGGAGAAGACTTTAGCTCCGAGCCGAACAGCTCTCTGTGTAATGTCTCCCTTGTTCTTGATGCCTGTGGCAAAAGCTAATCCTGAACTTCCTCTTTAGCACAAGTATGTCTGGGTTGCCTATATTTGGGGTTTTTTTTAGTCGAGTTAATCCTTTTCAGTACACTATAGAGAAACCAGACATCATTTAGTCACAGTAAATATCAAAGTTCCATCTGACAGAGTGATCTCCATGTGTGCCTGAAGACTGCTGAAGAGACACACTGTTTGTGAGACACTATTTCTCGCAGGCATCAGAAATTAAGACGACAACCAAGAAAACAAATGATTGCAGCCACGAGTTACTAGCTGCTCACCATCATCGTTCACAGCCAGCAAAGGTCAAGGACCACTGAATTTATTTTCCAAATATGACTGAGTCATTTATTAGCACTTGCAGCTTTGCTGTCCTGGTTTACAAGCTGTTCTCTGTTTTGTTTCCCACACCCTCTTGGGTTATGCAACAAGCATTTTGCTCGCAACAGTATTCTTCTATTATCTACTGTGCTCTAAATGCCACCAGCTCCAGAGGTGAGCAAATCACGCTGGAACTGTTCATATTCGTCATGCTCTAGTTCTTATGCTCCTGGTTTTACTGCAAAATATTTTGTTTTAGAAGATAGTCACTGCTGTGTGCCATCAGTACCTGTTTTACTCATCCAGATCTGTCAGGACTCACAATTGGAAGCCACACCAAATGATGGTTCCAGAAATACTTGGAGGAGGTTCATGCAGCCGATTCAGACTTCTGAACACAGTGTTTATTTCATGCAAATTTTTCTGCTCAAATACCTCTTGAAAGTTACGACTCCAAACAAGTACAGACCTCTTTAAAACTTCATTTCCTGGGTTGAATGCAGACAAAGCTGGTAACTCAGCAGCAGGCCCTGGTTTGGCTTTCAGCGGCGAAATCCACGGTAGGTGGCATACGTGCTCTCCTGTTCTCATTCTGTAACGCATCACCAATTACAAGGGCTGGGTTCTTTTTTGTGGGGGGTTGAGGGTGTCCTTTTTTTGTGGTTAGGGCTTACCTGCAGTAACATTAGGATCTAGTCTGTGATCAGCTCTCTCCACAGCAAGGAGAAAGGAAGAATTCCAAAAGCATTCCCCATTTCAAGAAAAGCTTGTTGGGAATCATCAGGATCCAGGAGAGACTGAAGGCTGATTTTGAAGGTAAGGACACTGGCAGGGATTTCAGCGCAGAACACTCCGCTGCCCCTTTGCTAATTATCCAAACTGTCACATTTGGTTCTGAAATTAAAGCTGGGTTTGGTTAATTTGGAGCAGATAACAAGGTTTAATACAACACCACACAAGACTTGTTTTTCAGAAAAGCTGTTCGGCACAAATAAAGTACATGTACAGAATGCTGCAGGTGTAAGGGCCTGCTGTGTAAGTAGGCAACAGGTTTCTGAGTGCCATGTGACTACAGCTGGGCCTCGACCAAGCCAGAGAAAGTGGTCACAGAGCGAGACTGCAGAACAGGAACCATCCTCCCTTTCCAGTGCCAAATGCTGATCTGGAGTGCTGTGTCACAGCTGAGAGCACATGGCCTGAAAAGGATTACTCAGGTTCAGCCCTTTAACCTTCCCTACCACAGACACAGAGCACATCAGCCCACAGTCATAGTTCTTGAGATTCTCTCAACAGTATATGCAGAGCTTGCTTTCTGCTCAGCTCCGCTCTTAAATTGCAGCTGTTTGCTTTTACTTCTCCTTTCTTTTCCTCTTATTTTGATGCATATTGTTAGTAGTAGATTTGGCTTTTTATTGTTGCTGGGTTTGGTTTCGTTTGGTTTGGTTGGGTTTGGTTTGGTTTTGCCTAGTTATTCCTTGTTAACAGCCTGTAGGATTTGTGTTTGGACCTCATAGCCTGAGGAGTAACCCCAACACAGCATGCTTGACTCTTCATTTTCAAGGAGACACCTTGAAGGTGCAGAAGCTGGTTTTCACTTGGGTTATTTTGCAGAGCTGGACACTTCCAAAAAAAAAATATATATACATATATATCCAAAGGGAAGTGCTTCTTTCAGCCTAGAACAAGCCAAGTGCATGTTTGCTACTGGAGCACATAACAGATTCAGTGTTGGGCCTTTTATTCCTAACATTCTCCAAAGCCTCTTCTACTCTGCGGTACTGCTGCACCACTCGCTCCCATGACTTGCAGCACTGCCCTTCCAATCTCCAACTCCTTTCACCTGGACTGGCCCAAAATTGCTTATGAGGTTGCCATGAAAGAAGAGAAAAAGGAAACACAAAGTGGGTTAGCACTGTAATGAACCTCTGGCTCCACCTTGTCACTTGCCCTGACTTAGAGGACATAGTAGCAGCCTGCCAGGACCCACAAGGAGATCGGAGCCAGGCTCAGCTGTGCTGCATGGTGGGAAGGCAGCAAGCAACAGGCATAAGCTGACACAAGGAGCATTCAGGCTGGATAGACAGAAAGACCTTTCCACCATGGAAACTGCCACGTGTCAGAGCAGGCCGCTTTGGCTAGCGCTGTCTCTGACTTCTGAGGTTTTTCAGGTCCAAACTGGATAAAGCCCTGAGCAACACGATCTTACCTCAGAGCTGAACCCTGCTTGGAGCAGGAAGCTGGACTACAGATCTCCTGTCCTACAATGCAATTGTGAAGGAAGCAGTGGTGATGATTTACGTCCTCCCTCAGGGTCTCATCTAGCAGCGTCACTTTTGAAGAAACGCTCCACAGAGTATTCCCCTAATACCAAACCCTCCTTGTTGCTTGGGCTGTGTGTTATTCATTAACCCACTTCTCCTCTAGCTGTCATTCCCACTTGGAGTTGGTGACACTCAAATCCTTACCATTCCTCTTCTCACTTCTTAGAGATTCAATTGGACTTCTTCCTGAATCTCCCTAGAGATACACCGTGGCATTTCCTTTCGATGTACCTGCTTCATGTCTGAAGCACTGGATGAGGCAGAGGATCTACTCTCCTCTCCAGCAAGTCTTGTCTTCCTGTGTTCACAGAGCCAAGCACTTCAGATGTTACCTGTGAACATCTTTGTGAAGCACAGACACCTGTACACGAAGGGTGTCTAATCAGACTAGATGGCAGTACTTCCTGGAACAACCCCAGCCATCAGCACATTCTGTGACAGCACATGGGCTGTTGCAGGCACTATGAAGACAATGTGTAATGCCTTTTCTGATGAAATAGTTGGTTGTAGGCTGGCTAAGAGCCACGAGCCCGGGCAGACAGCAACCTCGGGAGCTTCAGCAAAGACACTGCAAAGTCCTGCACTGGGTGGGAGGCATAGCTGTGTGTCACTGACCAAGCTGGGTGCTGACTGGCAAAAAAAGCAGCTTTGAGGCAACAGGTGCAGGTGGACAAGCTGACTGGATCAGCAATGTGCCTCTGTGGCGCTGAATGCTGACTACACGTCAGGCTCATCAGCAGGAATGCAGGCAGCAGTGTGAGGGACATGGCCCCTTCTGTTCAGGTACTTGTGAAACTGCCACTGCGTAACAGCACAAGAAAAGCAAGTTCAGGGGAGCATGGCATGTAGATGCTGAAAAAAAATTATTTGTACTGTTTAAAGACAAGATTAAGAGGAGAGTTCAGACTGCTGTCTTCAGCAACATAATGAGTGACTGCAGAGAAGATGGAGCCAGACTTCACAGTAGTGCACAGCAAAAGACACAACAGATGTAAGGTACAGTAAGGGGAACTGGACACAATCTTTGCAATGTGGTCAAACTCAAGAACAGAGACCAACAGGAGTGGTGGAATCAACATCGTGGAGACAGATAGTTAAGTCATGACTGGACAAGGCCACCAACAGCCCGATCTCATCTTTGAAGTCAGCCCCATTTTAGCTGGGGTGGGGGGAGGTGTTCAGAGGTCCATACCAGCAGGAATAGTTCTGCCTTTCCATATGGTGCCCTAGGCACCTTTCCAACTCCTTTCCTATTGCTCCCACCTCTTCCTGCAGCCCTGCTCTTCAGTCTTCTGCTGTCTGAGCTGGAAAAATGTCCATCTGCCCAATCTCCCCTGCCAGCCAACGCTGCAGCCAGCAGCATGCCTGCCTGCAGCCCCAGCCCTCTTCATTTCATTCTTTAAAGCTGTTGTAGTCTGTGCAGTCCTTTGTAATGAGATAGAAGGCTTAAGTTATGCGTCATATTCTACAGGAGGTTCATCTCCTGCCACAGCAGATAGGAAGTCTTTCAGCAAAATGCAGTTTTAAATAACTGAGACACTTTAAGCACGCAAAAATAGATTTGATCCGTGCGGTTGTGATTAAAATTCAGTGAGCAGCGTCGCTGTGATGAGGCCAGAAGTCGTTCAGGGTGTTTTGTCAAATCCTGTTATTCTCGATCACCAGAAGCACACTTGCTCTGGTGCTGCTCCAGGTGAGCAGCTCAGAAAGCAGCCGCTGTGTGCATACAGTGGCTACCAGGGGTAAGAAACGCCCTACACCACGTATCATCAGAGCGTTTTCCAAGGAAATAAGTTGCGCTTTCCTAACAAACAGGGAAATGAGATTGGATATATGCACTGACAGCGGCAAATCAAACGGTGGTTTGCTCCGCTCGGTCCCTCCTCAGCTCTGAGGGCGGCGATGTGGGGCTGTGGGTCGCTGAGGGCTCCCATGGCAACGCGCTATGGCGGCGGGCGAGCGGGAAAGCCGCGAGTACATGGAGCGGCACGGGCTGCCCGCGCTGCTGCACCGCCTCACCGCGCTGCTGCTCTACCACAGACCCGGTGCGGCCCCTCGGGAAGGGGGGGAGGGCCGGGAGGAAAACGGAGGGTTGGGGGCGTTTATGGCCGCGGGGAGGGGTTCCGTCCGGGCGGGGAAGGAGACCCCTCGGGGAGGACGCGGGGAGGGGCGCTGAAGAACGGGGCCGCCTCGCCCCGGCCTCGCTCGGTTGCAGAGCGGCCGCGGCAGTTCGTGCTCCGGGCGCTGGAGGCGGAGCGGCGCGGGGCGGCGGAGCGGCCGCGGCTGCTGGACGAGGCCGGGATGGACGCCGCGTTCCGGATGATGGACGCCGCGGGGCGCGGCTTCGTCACGGCCGCGCAGTGCCGGGCAGGTAGGTCGGGAAGGTGGGTCCGGCGGAGCGGCGTCCCGAGCGTCCCAAATCCGTAACCCTATCGGCACCGTGAAAGCTGTTAAGTTCTATCTTTGGTAGACTTGTGCGGGAGCTTATTTCCTTCCCCTCAGCTCTTGAAGCGTTGGGACTGAACCCAGCAGAGCTGCACGTTGGGGATGAGGAGGAGGTCACGCTGGCCGAGTTCAAGGAAGTGGTGTAAGTGCCGTCGGAAGCTCCTTGCTGGAGGTTTCCCACTTTGCACCGCAGGACTGAAGGAGGTCGGTCGGTGCAGCCCTTCGCCTTCCCTACAAACCGCGCAGCCCTGCAGGTCATAGAATGGCTTGGGTTGGAGGGGACCCCAAGGATCATCGAGTTGTAACCCCACTACCACAGACAGGGCCACCAACCTCCAGCTCTGCTCCTAGAGCATGCTGCCCAGGGCCCCAGGAGGCGAGTCACCACTCCAGGAGCATGACATACCGAAGCAGAGCTGTCTTTGCCTGACGTTGTAATGCAGCAGAGGCAGTAACACAGATAAAACGGGCTCCAGATTGCAATAGTGGTTATAGTATGCTTCTAGGGACATTGTTTCAGTAACTTCCAGTCACTGCAAAAAAAACTCCAAACCAGTTGTCCTCTTACAGATGTTTTGTTTTTTTTTTCCTATCCTAGGAAGAAAATGTTGCCAAAAGGCTGGACATTGTAATAATTTGAAGAGTGGCCTGCTCTGTGTATTAAAAATAGGTATTTTGAACCGTCTGTGTACTGATGTGTCAAGCTTATTTTTCCCCCCACTCATTTTAGCTATCATGTCAAAACATGTTTGTGTTTACCAGGCACTAGAAATCACAGGATCCTAGGGGTTGGAAGGGACCCCTAGAGATAGAGTGCAACCCCCTGCCAAAGCAGCTCCCTAGACCAGGTTGCACAGGTAGGCTTGAGACAGTAAGATTGCCTGATTAAGTAGAAATCTCCTTTATAAAACAAAAATAAGTGTTTTGGCATTTCCTCCTTCAACTGTGGCCTTACAGTGCTGGTACAAAACAATAACATCCACTTCAGCAACTTTGACATGTTCACGTTTGAAGAAAGCCAGCATTGCCAAATAACACAGCATTCGTGCAGATTTTAAACAAGCATAAGAATAAAGGAGGTCCTATTCAAAAAATAATTAGAAGGCATTTTGGGACAGCAAAAAAAAAAAAAAAAAATTGAATTTTAAGTTAGTATTACTAAATAAAACAGTGATACATTCCTTCATTGCATCCTGAGTTTTGCAGAGCACATTTTAATACAGAACAGCCTTTACACCAGGGATTTAGAAATTGAAAACAGAAAAAGGTAGGTGAGAGGGTACCAGTTGTCCCTGTTCCATGCAGCTGCACTCACATACATGCATCAGCTGTGCATTCACTACACCGCTGTGACAGCATGCCAACTGGACGAGACAGACCATCACAAAACAAATAACACTTTCATTAGTAATGAACAGCCTGGGAGCTTCTAAGTGTAAAGACAAGGTAGTGATGGAAAACAAAGTTGGAAGTGCAGTTAGAAGACAAGGCCATAGCATCCTGAGATAATTTTTTGGAACTGTATGTAATAAAAAGTAAGATTAGATCAAACCAGTGACACAGCTTTTTGTTTATTTTTTGAAACATGCAATCTAGATGAAGTTATTAACCACTGCCAAAGAAGGTCTTCATTTGCCTGTATTTGGCCAACTAGCTCTCAAATTGAGAAGAATCTCAACATCCTGTTGTGCTAACTTGTAAACTCCCAGTTCATTTAATGCTGCTGCAGCTGAAGGCTGGTTTGGCTGTAACGCTGCTTCATTTTCTGAGGCTGACTGTAGTACTTCCTTCAGAAGCAAGGCAGAACCAATATTCAGATTCAGGATAATGCAGGCTTCTTTGATGCTACGTGAGGGGAAAAAGGTACGTATGGATTAGTAAAAGAAGCACCCATAGGACACTTAATTTTGTATGCCTGGTCACAAAGAAAGAAGAGCTTCCATTGACTTCCAAAAAGGATCAGAAGTACCAAACTGGGAAGTGCTGCTTAAACCATGACAAAGAGCATATTTATTCTTGCTATCTAAACATCAACACTGTGCCTCTCCAGAAGCACAGATGATCCACATAAGTGTTTTTTACCCACTCAAACTGCAAAAAAAAAAAAAAAAATCCTTGATGGTATGTAAAATCCATCTGGACATTCTCATCTATCAGTATTTCAAGAGATTTCCTACTTACTGCTTGAAGTAGTTTTCTGGCCTCTTACAGTAGTGTGAAAACAAAGGAAAAAGATTTCTGCTCATGTCAAACTGAAGCTGTGCTGCTCCTCCTTCGTTGAAATGATTCGCCATAATTATCTGCCAACACAAAGGGGTGGCTGGCCTGAACAGAAGTACACCAACACCCACGCTGTGCTGAGTGCATTGTGTGAATACCTACCTCCTGATATATGTAAGTGTCCACTTTCTCTGCAAGCATTTGCCAGAATATTTTAAACAGAGAGTGACAGAGCTGCTGTTCTAGCTGTAGCAAGCGGTCTCGTAGGGTCAACAACATTGGGCAAGCTGTGCTTGATAAAGACATTACTGCCTGCTCTGCTTGAGATGGTAAAGATAACCACCTGAAAGAAATTATCACACTGAAGTCAATATAATGAAATTACATTACAACAGCTGAAGTTAAAATATCATTTAAACAAATCTTAGCAAACAAATCTTTAATGGTGCAGAGTTTTCCTCCCCCTCCCATTTCAAAGCTAAAAGTAATCACGAAGCTGCTGTATTTGTTTACTGAAGTATTTCAGGAACTCATCACCAATCAGTCAAGAAACCTTGTGATTCTGTGGACAGTAGCAGTCACCACATGCCATTTTTTATACTACTTTGAAGAAAACAATTCTCATTTAAACTGTACACATCCATAATTCTTCCTAGGTTTTTTAAGGTAACATGCCCACTTATTGCAGAAGTGCTTTAGAAAACATTATGTAAAACAGGCTTGAAGTGAGCATAAAAAAAACCTTCAAATGCTTACTACTCTGAGCCCTTCCTATTCAGAAAGCTCATTTTTCTTTTCTATTCTTGCCTTTATTTGCCTCAATGTTTTCAGCAGAAAAAAAAAAAAAATACTGCCATGTGAGAAGAGAGCGAGCAGATAGAATCACCTCTCTTTTTTGTACAGCTTTGCAGCATCTGTGACCTCTTTGAAGACATGGTACACTTGACGACTCAACATATCGTGTTTCAGGCGTTCCAGGAGGTTGATCATTTCATCAAAGACAGAGCTCTCCATTGAGGCCAGCTGCCCCAGCTGCAGCTGACTGACAGCATCGCTTTCCGCACAAACCTCCAGTTCAGCCTGCTGCAGCTGCAGGAAGAACTGGAGAAAGAGAAGCAGATATAAGTAGTACCAAAAATAATCTTATTTGAACTTTTTGTTTGTGCTTTAGCAGGTAAGGCTCTAGAAAACACTCTCCTGACACTTATGTAATCTTAAAATTGTAAGACTATAAAAACAATTTCCCCACGATCCCCAATGTTTGTAAAAGCAAAGCACTGTGTTTTAATCCTAGCAGTGTCATTGATACAGGTTTCACATACAGCAGCAGATAGGTAAAAAGAACAGATTTAGAGAAATACTAAGTAGATGTTTTAACAGAGCAGAATGCTTTAGAACAGTCAAAACCACTTGCCCTTGCCTTGTCCTGTCTGCAACAGTAAGCTAGAATTTTATATTAAAATTTGTTTTTGATGAATGGCTCAATAAATCTTAAGTTTGCTGGTCTGACAACAGCAAGGAAATGGATTGAGTTTAATATGACAGCAGTAACGATCTCTGTTTTGCTTTTAAGCACATCAACATGCTTATGTAGGTGCAGCAACGTAACATGAAGGCTGCTCTCCCCTCAAATCAAAATGATCTTCCACCAGAGCCAGTTTCCACTGAAGGTACAAAGAATCTGGAGGCTGCCCATCCCTCACACAGTGTCTATTTCTACACATTTTAAGGTAACAGTCGTATGACCTTGTACAGCAACAGACATAGAACAGCTGAATAGCCACCAGGCTATTACACAGCTAAATAATTCACAGCCAATAACCAGTTATCAATGAGTGGTTTCTGAACACCTGGTCTGAGCTGTAAATGCAGGTACCCACACCAAATCCATTTAAGCTAACTTAGCATGGGAATTCAAGAAATCTGAGTAAGCTACTGCTCTCCATGCACTTCAAATGGTAATAGACTCTTTTGGCTGTTTGGACTATTCCATTCCACAGGTTCTCTTTGTGCATCTCTACAAACATTACTGTTAATAAAGCTGAGACCTCAAACAGTAATCCACCAGTATCTTTTTAATTCAGTCTGAATTTACAGCTAGTTTTATTCTTTTCCATAATTAATTCTTCCAAATACAATTAAACAATGTTGAAAATAAAATGTTTTATTATGAAACAAACAGGACTATTCAATACTTTAAATACAATAATTACTTACTACATTGTCAGCCCAGTCTGCCAACACAGTTGCTATGTAGTTAACGGCATTGAGGATTGCACAGTATCGGAAGCCCAAGGAATCTCTACTCTCCTCCTTCATTACTTGAGTTAATCGTATCCTAAAATCATCAACTAGCTCCTTCTGTAGCCCCAGGAACTGTAGTTTTCTGGAAGCCGTTGGAAGATTCTTATACCTGTCTGGGAATGAATACAATATTTTACATTTTCCAGCACTGAAGAAAATAGTTTTGAACAAGAAACATTACTGGCAGTTTACTATATGGATACAGCATTCAACTTCAAAACACCTGAATGACGACAGTATCAAGAACACCACTCACTGCAAAAGCTGAATATGTAAAGGAACAACATATCTCAGATTCCTCCCTCAACATGTTTCCACCTATTGTATTTAACACTTTAATGTTATCACAGCACACCATCTAGCAATATCATGGGGCCCCTGAAGATAGTTGCAGAGTAAGACAAAGCCAGTTAGTGTGCAAACAAGGGCCTCCAGAAAACTTCCTTGCTCTTGTTTCAAACTGCTATTAAATAATGATTAAGTGCTTCCTAAGGTCTCACAAATGCAAAAGGAACAGCAGCATACTTTTGCTACTGCACTGTAGTAAGTTATAATATCTCTACTATTAATGAGTTTTAGTATGGTAAATATCAATGTAATTTCTTAGTTGTTACTTTCTAAATATGCCACTAGCTCAAGATAAACTGTCCTAAAATTTGCATCCAAAACACAAGATGAACAAGAAAATTTCTTATTTAAATATCACAACTTTGCAACAACCTCATTTGGTGATTACTGCTGACACCATGAATCCGCAATACAGGAATCCATTAGCTGTCATTTTTCTGTGACTCCTTACAAGCAACAGGAACACCCATAGGTTAGTAGTTACCTGTTATAACTAACAACAGAGTCATAAAAGTTTCCGCACAGTCTGGGACTTTCATCTCATCTACATCACTGATATCTTTGTACTGTGATACCCACGCAGCCTCTGAGGAAAGCATAGAGTCCATTTTCTGAAGAGCAACTGAGATGCAAAAGAATTGTAAACATCATTAGTACTTAATAGTAAAAAAATTGACAATTACCTAAAACCCAAGAAGACATAAAATCCTTAGTAAGTTGAATTTTATGTTTTCATGTAAAGAAAAACTACTGATGATTGTCTTTATATAGAAGCAGCTCTGATAACAGTACTGCAGATGTAGATATAACAATGTCAGGGTTGACTGTGGTTTTTGTTTTAAATAGTTTACTGGTTCCTTTCCAACACGCTTCCTCTCCATTTCTCAAAAATTGATACCTTCCCTTCATTTCAAGTCTGTCTTTGTGCAAAGAAACATAACCGTCTAAAAATAAACGTACCAGATCCCATACAGCTTAGGGGTAAAAAAGTTCAGAAGCACTACGGGAGGCAAACCAATTTTTAGTTAAAATAACCACAGAATGCTGAAGTACAACAAAAGGGTTGGGGTTGGCAGGGACCTGAGTCCATGTGGTCAAACTCCTATTTAGGGAGGTACACCTGTAACATGGTGCCCAGGGCCACATCCAGGCAGCTTCTGAAGACCTCCAAGGAAACTCCACAGCCTGTGCCAGTGCTCAGCCACCTGCACAACACGAAGTGCTCCTCTGGTGTTCAGATAAAGCCTCCTGTCTTCTACTTTGTGCCCACTGCCTCTTGTCCTGATACTGAGCACCACCGAAAAGACCTGGCTCCATCCTCTCTGCACCTTCCCTTCAGGTACAGGATGAGAGAATCACTGGCTTACGTTGGAAGGGATCTTAAAGCCCACCAGCACCAACCACTGCTGTGGGCTGGCTGCCCCACCAATACTCTGCCAAATGCAGGACATCACTGGCCTTCAAGACAGCAAGAGTACATTGCTAGCTTGTGTTCATTTGCTGTCCATTGGGACATCTATATCCCATTCTGCAGAGCAGCTTTCCAGCTGGGTGGCCCTCAGTATGTCCTTGTGCCTGCAGTTATTTCTCACCATAAGCAGGGTTCTGACTTCTCCACATTGGGCTTCACAAGGTTTCTGCCAGCCCCCCTCTCCAGCCTGCCCAGAGTCCTCTGGATAGCAGCGCAGCCCTCCAGTGAATCAGCCACTTCCCCCAGTTTTGCATCATCTGCAAATTTACTGAAGGTAAACTCTACCCCACTGCCCAGATCAATGCAGAAGATGTTAAACAGGTCTGGACCCAGTGTTGACCCCCAGGTATCCTCTCATTACTGACCTCAAGAACGTGTCTTTTGTAGCAGCCCTGTTCAAGTGGCTCCTCCTGTCTGAGGAGTATACATTGCACAATCAGGATGAAAACATATACAGAGCAACAAAACCCCTTCCAACTCTTACATTTCTTTTCCACTGTTAGCCATCTCTGGAAGCAGGACTCTTCTGAGAGAATATGCATGCAACTGGGAAGGCTGCTGAGATAACCATGAACACTGTATAGCTCTCTCTCAAATAGGAGTACCTCGTCCACAAGGTGACAAAAGAGAGTGTCATCATATAACAGGAATGGAATGTCAGCAGCCAGCTTCTCCAAAATCAGCATTACTAGAGCACGAGAGAATTCAAGCTTTTCAAAGGAAAAAAAAAGTGAATAAAATATCAGAGGCAGATATGGATAAACACGTGCCAATGTATTAAAAACTGTTACTGGACTGAGTGAAGTCTCACTGCACACTTGCAAAGTCAACAGAAGAGTGCTTGCACAATCTGTGTAGGTATTTATATACACAAAGCCTCCGCCGTGCTTACCCCAGCATTCACCGGCGATCCCGCCCTGTCCAATATTGGCTGGATTTTGTCATCAAGGAACTTTGCGTGGTTTCCAATCCACATAAGCACTTGTGTTAAATACCACTCAGGCTGATTTAAAAAATAAAATACAATTAACAAACCCTCTAATATACATAATGCTATTAAGAATACATCGCAGTACTAACTGTCAGAGTGCAAATACACTTAGAGTTGTGCAAGTCTTTGTGTTGACAGTCTTGGGCATCTAAACTCATACAAAATGGCTCCCAAATGCTGCTGCACATGCACTGCAGCAGTGTTAATGTTTTGCTTGTTAGAAAGCTGCTTCAGTGACAATTCTCAGATGAAAAGACTCAGTCTTTGAAGATAACTCATATAAAAAGCAAGTCAATTTCCAACTAGTAAACTGGACACATGTCAAGTAAAATTATACCCAGAAGACTTGCTATGTAACAGTGCCTTTAGACTAATCCCATTATACACCAACAGCTGAATCCACTATTTTCAGTTACATGAATGTTGCAGAACACAATGACAAAAACCAAAGTCATGGCCTTCTACAATCTTCGAGCTTGAG
The DNA here is from genome assembly GCA_013399175.1 of Odontophorus gujanensis. Lineage (NCBI taxonomy): Eukaryota > Metazoa > Chordata > Aves > Galliformes > Odontophoridae > Odontophorus > Odontophorus gujanensis. Next base: position 483,964 of record VXAB01005239.1, read on the forward strand.
CAATAACACACATTGCAAAACTATTTGTAAGGGTAAAGATGAAATTAATCTATGCTTCTGAAATGATGGGAGTGAATCTAAGGTTGCAGTAATGACTTCAAAAAGTTTCAGGCAAGAGAAAAATATTGCCTAGCACAGAAAAGATGTTCATCCTCTCAAAGGTCTCCTAGCATTGCCTCAGTGTCTGTCCACACTGCAGTAGACACAAGTACCACTTACTTTAAGAAACTGAATCTCCAAAATCAAAGAGTTAAAGCTATGTAATTTAACGTTGCTAAAAATAATAAACTGTTTTCTTCCTTACCTTGCTTAAAACATTGGTTGGTTTATTTCCAGTGAAATGATACCTGAATCTTTTCTGAAGAGGATTCAGCATGATCTGTATTGGAAGGATAATAGGTGGTGATGGGGGTAAGGCGTACTTTTCTGGCAGTTGTTTAGGTTTGGTTAACAGTTCATCTCTAAGTTTGACCGTCAAGGACGAATACAAGCATTGAATTCTTCCAACAGCATGATTTAAATAAAATGGGTTTACAAAACCAAATCTGTTTCAGCTCTACCTCATTGACAGAAGGCAGTATTACACAAGCTATAAAATTCCTCAAATGTGTACAATACCCAAAATGCTTCAGTTTTATAAAATATTTAATATAATTCTGGCTGCTAAGATTTACTCAATGACAATACAAGTCACTGAAGTCAGTATGACTTAGGAAATCTGTATAATGAAAAGAAACAAAACATCATCGTCTCTTGGGCACAAGTTTGGTAGTGATAAGTGTATTCATGTTTCTTAAAGGAGTACCAAACATTCATGAAAATAATACATGCAATATGCAATTTCCCACCTTGAAGCAATTTCTTCTCAAAAAGAGTGGTCACATGCTGGAATGGGCTGCTCAGGGAGGTACTCAAGGAACATTCAGACGCTGTGCTGAAGGATGTGGTTTTAGTAAGAACAATTGGTGATAGGTGGGCAGCTGGACTGGATGATGCTGTAGGTCTTTTCCAACCTTGGTGATTCCATTCAATTCCATGATTATATTCTAAGTGATTTAAATGACCTAGTGTAACTGACCAGAACATTTCCCAGCACCACACTGTGTAAAATGACCGTGTTTGTTCCCATTTCAGTACTGTTTTGGGATTTTATTTGTTTGTTTAAACCACATCAGGAGAAAAATAAAAAACAAAAAAGCTTATTTGAGTTTCATCTCTGCTTGATTTTACCCTCAAAGGAACAGGATGAGCAGTATCTTCTCATTTACCTCAGAGTCAGATTAGAATCACAGAACAGAATCACAGAATCACCAAGGTTGGAAAAGACCTCCATGATCATCCAGTCCAACTGTCCACCTACCACCAGTATTTCCCACTAACCCATGTCCTTTAGTACAACATCTGAATGTCCCTCAAACACCTCCTGGGACAATGACTCCACCATCTCCCTGGACAGTTCATTCCAGCACCTGACCTTACAGAGAGCAGATTATTCCTAATATCCAACGTGAACCTCCTCTGGCACAACTTGAGGCTGTTCCCTCCTGTCCTATCACTTGTTAGGCAACAACCTCCATTCAAGCAGCTGTAGAGAGAGCTGAAGTCTCCCCTGAGCTTCTTTTCCAGACTAAACAATCCCACTTCCCTCAGCCACTTCTCACAAGACTTGTGCTCCAGACCCCTCTCAGCTTTGTTGCTCTTCTCTGGATGCACTCCAGGGCCTCAGTGTTTTTCTTGTAGTGAGTGGCCCAAAACTGAACACAGCACTTGAAGTGCAGCCTCACCTGTGCTGAGCACAGAGGGACAACCATCTCCTCGCTCCTGCTGGCAACACTACTTCTCATATAAGCCAGGATACCACTGGCCTTCTTGGCCACCTGGGTACACTGTTGGCTCACGTTTAGCCAAGCACTGACCAGTGTCCCCAGGTCAGTAGCACTGCCTGGGGTTGTTGCAGCCAAAGTGCAGGACCCAGTACTTGTTCTTGATGAACGCCATCCCATTGGCCTCAGCCTGTCCAGATCTTTACTCAGCAAAGACTGTATCTGTCCAAGTCACAGCCTGCCAGATTCTCCTTGAGAATACCGTGGGAGACAGTGCCAACGGTTTTGCTTAAGTCTAGGTAGACTGTCAACAGCCCTTCCCTCATCCACCAGGCAGATCACTGAGTCACAGAAAGAGACCCTATTGCTGCTCAATGGAAATGGTTCTCTTTTTCATAATTCCCTTCTGAGACACACACATATTTTCAACTCACTCTCCCATCTGGAATGGGACACAGTAAAGTGATTAATACTGACTTCAAATTAGGCTAGCAAAGGAAAAGCATTAACTATATCCAATTAAAAGATAAATAATCACAATTCATATGAAGATAGGTATTTTGCTGAAGCCTGTAAAGCAAGGCTCGCTCATCAAGAAACCTCAACTCCAAGCCCACAGTGAGATCTCCAGATCTGATGACTTGATGCTTCCAAAAAGAACAACTTACTAATTTTAAGAGAAAACAAGTTCCGAATTCTAGCTCTGCTCATATCTTCTATATGAAAAAGTACACTCTAATGTTAATGCAAAGTAACAAAATCAAATTGTCTTTTTTCTTTAGAGGGAACAGTTTTACTGTTTTCCATGAGAATGTACATCTCTGACATTTACTATCCTCACAATACATACATTTTTAAAGGATACGATGTTTGCAATTTCAGTAGCTGACAAAACAACATCTCCAAATTGTTGGAAACATCAGAAGCATTGGCTGGTGCAGCAAGGCCAAATGCCTGAGACTGCGGTGGCCCCACAAATGGCCAACGAAGCTGGGTCAGCACTTCTTCAAAGTCACTGCAACACAAAACATGCACTTTACCACAAAGCTACAGTGCAACGTGAGATGAGGGAGTGATGAGACAACCCATACCTCGACAACTTGTCCTTCAGAATTTTATGCCAAAATTTAACAGTGGATCTCACAAATGAAAGAAGATGAGAACAAGATGACTCCTGGAGTTTAACATCCAGTTCTGCCATAGATGCTAGAGTACTGGCTGCCTCTGGAACGTTGTTGGTCATCAGATACTGCTGAATGTTATCACTATAAGATACAAGAAGAGTTGCGACAAAAATTCACAAAAGATAACACAAAAGAATCATTTGTGTATTGAGAAACTGACACAAAACTTGCTCATTGTGAAATATTTTCATGAGACAAACTAGGTTACCGTTCCCATCACACATGTGCAGTACTCAGCAAGGATTCACAAACCCAGCTGAGAGCCTGCCACTGAGACCTGAAGGCAGAACTGCTGAAGAAAAGAAGGCAGGTTCAAAGCTCTTTGAAGCACTGCTCTTTAAGTAACTTGTTCAAAGAACTGCTTTTCCTCTTGCTTCTCAGGAGGAACGCTGGAAGCAAGTTTCACACTGCAGCAGACCTGAACATTTTTGTAGCTTACAAGTTGTTTCATAACTCGTAAGTCTCTCTATAAAAACTTTGATCCAAAGATACCTTTCAATTTCTGATATTCTTTACGAGCATTACACAAAGTTCCCCACTGAAAGAAGCTACAAATCACATGAACTAACACTGATCATTCTCATTAAGATAAAATCAGCGTACCAGAATGAAAACTTAGAATTACAAAGTCTGAAGCATAACATTTTTGCTCGATGTAGTCAAATATTACTCTAGTTCTTACATTGTCATTTACAAAAGGTGAAAAAGTTGTATCCAAATAGTACTATAGAGAGCTACTGCTCTCTTCCTTAAATTTAAGGAAACCAGAGCAATAATGTCCAGCTCTCACTGGAGAATATATTAACAACTTACACGATCAGATGACAAGTCGCTGTTCTCACGCATTTCTTAAATTTGTTTAACACTGAATCCTTGAAAAAGCTGTGTGATATCACTGCTGAGAATTCTCCGTAAGTACATCAGCTTTACCTTAACTCTTCTATTCGGGAAATCCATTTCAGATAGGACAGGTGCCGTTCAATCTCCTCCACCTGGCTGATGAGCACACCGAGGTCCTCCATCCACGGCTCAGCTCTCTCCAGGTGGCTACTGATGGCCTCAGACAGCAGAGTTTCCTCCTCCAGAAGCCCGTTCAGAGATTTTTTAGAGTCCTCAGCATTCTTCAAGGCATTTTGAATTCTTTTAGGAACTTCGGATGAAACTGTAAGCACCTGCATTTACAGACAAGAGCACGGCACTGAGGAAGAGGTCCCACATCATTTCAGTTCTGTTACGTGCACTCAGTGAGTCACGCAGCATTCTAAGAGAAGAAAAAAAAAAAACAACAGAAAAATAGGGGCATACCTGTTCTTCCAGCTGCTTCTTGCTTTCAGACAGCTTTTCAATAAGGCTGTCGAGTTTCTTCAGAGAATCGTAGTCATTGCCAACTTCTCTTTCCACGAACTCGGAAACGTAGTAGGGGATATCGCAGTGATCCGTGTCCCTGCTGCCTTCTCTCTTGGTCACGCTCCGGGCTGCCATGCCTTCCTGCTCCGCGACGTTATTCACCTAATTTACAGTTGGTTACCGACTCCTGGCCTATTGAAGACACATTGTTCGGTGAAACGCAGAGCAGCCCATCTTAACGCGAACGCCCGACGAGGCCTTTAATAGCGCTCCCGGCTTCAGACAGCGCGCCGAACCGAGCCCAGCAGCGCCAGGCCCAGCCCCTCCCCCCGGGCCGGCAGCGCCGCGCCGAGCCATGCCGCGTCAGCACAGCGCCGGGCCGGGGCCAGAGGCGCATGCGCGCCCGCCTCCACCCGCCATCCTCACGGCCGTGCCCGCCCCGCCCCCGCCCCGCTACCGAGGCGGAGCGGAGGGGCGCGTCCCTGAGGCGGGCTCGGTGCCGCCGGCACTCCGCCCCGCTGCTTCAGGAGGCGGCAACCGGGCCCGTACCCCCGTCCTCAGAGCGCATGGAGTCGGGACAACCTTCCGTTCACGGGGTTTTATTGACACAAGCAGCACGGATTCCCGACTTGGTTGGGAATCGCTGCAGAACAGCCTCGTTCGGCTCCCAGCAGCAGCCTGGGACGGCTCGGCCAGGGACAGAGGGTGACACACCGTTCTTCTAGGTTAACGTCCTCCCAGTACCTCTTCTTAGCACAAGTAGTGGCAAAGCTGGAATACACACATTTCCCACAGGAGACGACCTCGGCTATTAAAAACAGCTGTGCCTTGTGGCAGCGCGCAGCCATCTCACTGCCCTCAGCAGCTTCTTGGGAGCAAATATCCATCCGTATCTGCATTCAGCTGTAACTGATTTGCCTAAATCTGCAATTTAATACATCTGAAGAGACTCCAAGGTGTGCTGAAATGATCAAAACATCCACTGCTCACTGAAAAAGAGTGAGATGAACATCTGTCCAGGTCTGAAGCAATAAGCCCTCTTCTCAGAGATGCAGCAACACAGCTCAAGCAACCTCATGATCCATTCATTAAAAAGCACCAGTCACTAAGGCCTCTATTACGTTACAACCAGCATCTTGCTAATAACTACTTAATTTAAAAGCTTGCACTAATAAAAACTTAAAAAAATACAAATCTCTTACTAGCACCCCTGAAAGATTTGTACAGAACATAAGTAGTAAAACACTTTATACACGTTAAAATCTAGGCTGTGCTAGCAGTTCATTCAGCGTAACCAGGTAGTATTCAGCTGCGTTTGGTTTTTTATGCTTGTGTCCATTTTCAAAACTTCTCGAATTGCCATAGTAGCATAAGTGGATGGGGGAAGGGAGAACTCCATCTTCAGTGCCCGGAATTTACCATCTATCACAAGAGGAGAGATGAAGCAAAAAGGAAATAAAGAATGTAAGTAATGCTTATTCTGAGTGCCATCCAAACTGGACTGAAGTTTTCCACCACCATCCCTAAGCCCAAACAACAGCCTTTACCACCACACCCCAGCTTACAGTCTATAGTACAAAGTCAAATTTTGTAAAGCAAGTTCTATTTAACATTTTCATCCAGCAGGAAGTGATTCTCTAAGTGTTCATCCAAAATGAGATGGTCAGTTTTGTTAGACTGAATTCCTATCCTCTCTTTTTTTTCTTTTTTCCTGGAAAGTACTCTCCTTGTGACCAAAGTTACTTGAAAGATTTACACTGAATTCTGTTAAGTATTGGAGTGGTCTGTTATGTTCAGCACAAATATATCCTCAAGTGTACAAATAATTGTGGCTCATTTCCACTTCTTTACACATTCCATAGATATTTATAGCTAGATGTTTATTTGATTGTATATATGTCTGTAGGAAAATGTAACAAACAATAGAGATTGCTGGAACAATTGCTCACACTCTTGAGATTTAAGGGTCCTTATTTACACACATAATTTGGATAGTTTCAATACCATTTTTAGCAGTCATGTTAAGTGAAGCCCCTTTAAAAAGCTTTCAACAGGTAGCAGTTTAAAACAACAGTCAAATCAACCTTCAGTTTTGTGAAGATCAGCAAGTATACTAATTTACCTGTAGGAAGAACTGGTAAAGGTTTTCCTTCCAGCTTATCCAAATCCGTAGTAAATAATGGGATTCTAGGGTCATCATATGCAACTACTTCCCTATGTAACATACACAAGATTTATTATAACTATTATCCAAATTTGGCGGTTACAATAATAAAACTGAGATGTAGTTATTTTCTATTAAATAGCTAAGATGGTATTTATCTTGCAATAACCAGTAAAGCTTTATGTACAAAACTTGCCTCTGTTTTGATGCAGATTATCACAAAATAATGAACTAGTGGGACATTTTTTTGCATAATTAATCTCTTTCCTCCCATGGAATATCAAGATTTCCAGCTATACAAGAAGTATAGTTTATGAAATTATGGGAATTATGCTGTCAACTCTGAGAATACTTGAAGGTATTTTCATTTTGAAGAAACCTCTCTGAACTTTTAGAATATGTATTTAAGCGTTTTCAATGTATTCATATAATAAAAACTACTCAGTATGCAATGACAAGGCTGAAAAAGCAACTAGGAAGAAGGTAAGCTTTAAATATCATAGTAATTAAAGTAAAATTCAAATATTTGAATTTTGTCTCCCTTCCAAACCCTCTGTTTTTTGCAATGCATTAATGACAAGTTTCTCTGTACGTATGCACAGTCACCTGTTGAAAAGGTATTTATTCAGTTGCTGTGCAACAGCTAGGTGGTGTCACTAACAACAGCAATGTAGTACGTTTATGTGATAGAAATCTTTCTGATTGACACTGTTGATTGGAGACCAATTTCTCAAACCAGGATTACAAAAAAATAACTCTTGAATATTATCTATCATGCTTTCACCATTAACTTGAATAATTACGCAGTGCTTAGGCAAGTCCTTGGAAAGGAGGGTAACAACTGGACAGATGTCTTGACACTAATACATTACAAAACCAGAGAACCAGTGAAGAAAGACAACTATCATTCAACTTTGACTGTGTGAAAAATGCACAGATTTTTCCCTACCTATGCTTCATTGTGTGTGTATACTGTAGGTTAATCTAGTGGTTCTTACTTAGTCATCCCACACATTACTCTATGCCATTAATTCACATCCAAGTTCCTTTGTCCTCCTACTTACCAACTGACATTCTGAGGTCGGATGATAATCTTTCTGTATGCTCCAGACAGTGAATAGTCTCTGATTTTATGCCTCATGTTGTTGATGTCAAGATTATCAGCTACTAGCATTTCCTTGTAGGCTTCTCCAACTGGAAGAGAAGATATTTAATCAGAGAACATAGTGTGGCTGATTGAAATGGGCTGTTACCATAGAGGACTCCTTCTTTTATGTGTATTTTAATAGTTGTCAGTGTATACGGGTTAAATGTTAGACAAAATTTCAAAATTATTTATGACAAACTTTATAAACTACAGTATTCTCTTATACAAACTGATTAATAGAGGTAAGTTACCAAGAAAGAATCTTTAACGAATCAAAATTGAAGCTGAAAACAAACCCATGACACTCAGAAAATAATTTATTAACATTTCAGTAGCATTTTATATACACTTTCCAATTATCTGCACTTCAGAAAACTAATCTCAGATACATGGAGTTTTTTTTTGTTTTTTTTTTTAAACAAAAGGCCAAACTACCACTTGTTCTGTCTTTGAAAAAGCAGACTAAAAAGAGTTAGGAAAGCCATCTGAAGAACTTAGTAAAAGGTACCATTAAGTAGCTCTGATGCTGTCGAAACAATGAGTAACTATTATAGTATCATATCCCCAAGAAGAGGTGCGTGTATATACACCTTGGGAAAGATGGGGTGGCAATGGAAACATAAGCATACACTGCAGCTAAAATGCTCTAGTTTACAGCACAATTACCAGCGTAACCAGGGAAATCTGAACAGGAATAAATTAGACTTCCTCTAGGAAGGAGGAGCTGGAATTCACTCCCTGCCATGTTTGTGGTTAAGAGAGCAGTCAACACACACAAGGACAGCACTGCCATGCAGAAGGATCAAGGCAGAGGCTAGACGACTTGGCCAAGAAGAACTTATGAGATATATTAAGGACCAAGTCCTTGTACCATGGAATCACAGAATTGTAGGGGTTGGAAGGGACCTCTACATGGTCCTTCCATCCAGAGATGACCAAGTCCAACCTCCCTGCTAAAGCAGGTACCCTACAATAGGTCACACAGGTAGGTGTTCCAACAGGTCTTTGACATCTCCATAGAAGAAGACTCCACAACCTCTCTGGGCAACCTGTTCCAGTGCTCTGTCACCCTTACTGTAAAGTTCTTCCACATGCTTCTACAGAACTTCCTATGCTCTGAGTTTCAGGCCATTGCTCCTTGTCCTATCACTAAACACCAACAAGAGCCTGGCCTCATCCACTTGCCTCCCACCTCTCTTTAGATTTCTATAAATATGAATCTGATTCTCCCTCAGTCTTCTTTTCCTCAGACTGAACAGACCCAGGTTACTCAGCCCTTCCTCATAAAGAAGATGCTTCAGGCACTTGATTATCTTTGTGGCCCTCTGCTGGATTCCTTCAAGGAAACTCCTGTCTTTTTAAAACTGGGGAGCTCAGAGCTGGAAACAAAGCACTCCAGCTGTGGCCTCAGCAGGGCAGAGCAGAGCAGAGGGGGACGATCACCTCCCTAGACCTCTGTTGGCCACGCTCTTTTTGATGCACTCCAGGAGAGTGCATAGGAATGATTAACTCCCTGAGATGCTAAAAGACTGGAGAGCAACTTTACTGACAGTTACTTGAAGTCCCTGTGGAAAGCAGACTGGCAGCAACGAAATCTAATGGCATACTAGGCTGTATGAACAGGAATGTAGCCCATAGCTACACCAAGAAAAAATATTACTGGCCATTACTGGACTCTTACTAAATTTCACTTGGAACAGTGTGTCCAGTTGCAGGTATGAGTACAGAGTAGGTTCTAATGAACTAGGATGAGTCTGAGGGCCACTACAATGGCCAAGAGTTGTAGCACGTACCTTGCATGGCAAATGTGAAAGAACAGGGGTTCTTTAGCTTAAAAAAGACTCAAGAGGACACTTGAGACACTATTTGTCCTTGGAAATTTCAGCCCTGACAGGACAAAGCCCTGAAGAAGTTGGCCTGAATATCAGATGGCCTCCTGAGGTCATAGAATTCAATCAATCATAGAAATGATGCTATGACTGTCCCTTAGCAACAACACAGTTCCCTAAATGGATTGCTGAATTTATTCAATTAAGAACAATTTTGATGCAATACACTTTCTATACAAGAGATGAAAGATGAAAACATGTGTTAACATTTAATTAAACCAGATCTGTTTTTTCTTCCCAACTTCAAGTTTTTGGGTTACGTATTCTATAAGTTTGGCTTGTTTCCTAATTTAAAAAAATCAAATGCATATACTCTTTAATGAGCCTTTCACTACTTTTTTCCTTGTGCCATGATAAATCATTTTGCCTCAGTAGAAGTCTACAGGAAAAGCTACTTGTTAAAGAGAACTACAAAACAGATTTATATTAAATGAAACAAATTACCAGGGAAGTTGTTATCAAAATGGGAGAGGCTGACATATCTTCTACTAGAGCACAGCTCTGAAATGATCATTCTTTAACAGTCAGGAAGGATGTGTATATCTCATCTTCCTTTTATGAGCTACCTAAAAGAAGATCTACAGTTTCAGGGTCATTATGTAAGTTTACAGACTTACTTTTATGCTTTGGATAAATAACATCAAATCCAGGTAATGGCATCACTACATCATGGATGGTGTAGTTATGAACATCTCCTTCTTCAATTGGTACAGCTGTGGCTACAGTCAGGACAGAAAAGGAAAAGAGATTTTAGTTACAGCTTGATCAGCCAAATTTACAGTGAATCATTTGCTTGAAACAAGCCTACTTTGAGGAGGGCAACCACTGTGTTTTTATCTCCACTTAATAGACATTACGTCCAAGAAAAGAAATGAGTCTTTAAGGCTGTTACAAGCAGAATCACAGCCTAGTTTCCAATGACTTTTAAAGCTGAATGACATAAAGACTGCTAGATGAACTATCTCCTAGCCAGACGTCAGGCTTACATGAAGGAGAAACGCTGTGTATGGTCTCACTGCATCAAAATGTCAGTGAAAATCCAAGTAAAAAAACTTGAACTGAGTCTCTGCTTTGCCAGATGCTATCATCGAATGGCTTGGGTTGGAGGGGACCTTAAAGACCACCTAGTTCTAACCACCCTGCCATGAGCAGGGCTGCCAACCACTGGGTCAGGCTGCCCAGGATCTCATCCAACCAGGTCCTGAATGCCTCCAGGGATGGGACATCAACAGTCTCTGGGCAACCTGTTCTAGCACCTCACCACCCTCTGAGTAAAAAAAATTCTTCCTAACATCTTTTCTCTTTTGGTTTAAAGCCACTCCACCTTGTCCTGTCGCTATCAGTAAAAAATCACCCCCCTATTCTGCTTTTAAGCTTCCTGCAAGTACTTGAAGGCTACAATGAGGTCTCTCCAGAGCCTTCCCTTCTCCAAGCTAAACAAGCCCAACTTCCTCAACCCTTCTTCATTGGAGAGGTGCTGCAGCCCTTCAGACACCTTCATGGCCCTCCTCTGAATCTGCTCCAACAGTTTCACATCCTTCCTGTACTGGGAGTTCCAGGCCTGGACGCTGTCATGGTTTTATGATTTTTGTTATTGGTATTCCACATCATAACATGCGAGGCACTGGGAGTTAGAGTTAATGCTCCAAGTCCATGGACTGACTAACTTCTGGGTACCTGGTTCTCAGAAGAGAACTACATACCCCAGAGACTTTGCATTCCTGTTCTCCACCTAGAGGGAAAGATAAAACTGCATGCAAGTCCCAAGAATTCCTCTTTTTGCTGTTCATCTCAGCAGTGGGAGCTTCCTGTCTTTCTCGCCTTCAGCTTTAGAGTAAGGCCTTCAGTTTTGGACACACTCTCTCTATGTGATCTATTAGCTTCAATTCCAATTTTGTTGTACTTTTGTATTCCGATATCTTATTTAGTAAATTAGTTCTCCTCCTCAGATCATTACTGCTGTCTTGTTTTTTAGGCCCATCTCCCTACCCTTTTTCCTTCTCCCCCTTTCCCAGGGCACGGGCCCATGGTTCCCCAGCCCCATTAGTCACAGAACTGGGCCAAACTGGCCCGTAAACCACTGACAGACACATTCACCAATGTAAATAAAATTTTCTGTGATTAAAGCATTCACAACATCCTCCATCCTCCTTTACCTCCTTTAAGTGTGAGATCTCCTGGTACAGCTTTAAGCCCATATTCTTCTATTCTCTTGCTCACCATATTGTTCCACACATAACTCTGGTAGCTATGAATATACATTAAACGATTATTTCTTGGTATCTGGAGATCAAAAAAAAAGGAAAAATTAGAAATATGTATTTTTAGAACTTTCTCTTAATCATAGCCCAAAAATGCCTATGTTTGAAACACTACCTTCTCCAGCAACAGACCCAGCAAAACAATGCCTTGGTATATAGACTTTTTTAAAAAATACATTTGCAATATGGAAAAGGGTGTGTAAAGAAATAATGCTTTTGTACATTTGAAATCCAAACACACACAAAAAAGTGTTTAATTTAAACATGAGAAGCTACATCTTTTTTTTTTAATTATTATTATTATTGAACAGCTCAAAGCCATGAAGGTGCTATAAAACTCCGAATTCTCAAGCTCCTGAAATGCTTAAGTAAACTTTGCAGATGTTAAGGCATGGTGTCTAATTATCCTCATCATAAACGAGAAATTAATTCTCATCTCCTGTGCTGGACCCAATGATTTGCTGGTTATGAGGTATTTTCTCCAAAGACTTCACCTTAATTACAGTACTTAAAAGTGACAGTGAATCCACCACCTCTATAGAGTGCTGCTTCATTAGCACACTGTCAGTTTGAGTTATATTTCTAAACCAACGGGAAAAACTCTGATTTTCTGCATCACTCTCAGATCCGTTTTATACACAGCTAGTACATACAACTGCATGGCTTCCAGCTTAAAGAGACTGTGATACTCATCACATATACACTAATTACAGTTGTCACACGTTACTATGCAGCAGTACTTCAAGTAAAAAAAAGGTAGGATAAATGCACAGTGTTACACAAATTTAGACTAACACAGAAGCCTGACGAGTGTATTTCAAATTCACTGATACCATAAAAAGAATACGTTTATTCCAGTAAATACCCCCTTTTACACTCACTATGCCAAATGCAGAGATTATGTTCTTCATTCCATACTTTAACAGGCCACGTAGAAGCTGTCCTTCCACGCACCTTTTTACAGGCAGTTTTTTGAGTGCTGCTGCTGGATCTTTAGTCTTTGCCCATTCTTCTCTGCATTTTACTAAGTATCCCTTCTCAGCTAGAACAAGGATGCAAAACAAAAATATTTTAAATACAAACACAAAAATTTATCTCATCTTTTGTTAAGAGAGTTGAAAACTTAATGTTTCAGTCACGGTAATTGCAGACATTAAAAGAATCACAGAATATTTGAGGTTGGAATGCTCCAAGTACAGTATGAACAGATTGTGTATTAGTATTCAGATCCCCTTCCACATCCACTGCAAGAAACTGCACAGTAAGCCAAAAGAAACAGAAAGGCTGAGAACCTGAAGATTCCTTCTCACTTGCTAAACTGGCTGAAGTTTAAATTTCAGAAGCTGTGCAAAGTTGTCCTCCCAAATGCCCTTTCAAACGAAAAGAATCAGAATCTAAAAATGGTTATTCCTCAACATACAATTCTTTGGGGAGGAGGGAAACGGACACTTTATGTATTTCTCAGTCCTTACCTCCTGGTCGTGGTTTTAATATCAAATCCATTACTTCATTCCAGTTGTTCTGTAGAATAGCTCTAAGATCCAAACAGGAAAGTGTATTAAGAACTTACTAAACACATTTTAAAATTTAGCAAATTTAAACTATTTAAGTATTGGCTTTACGCAGTATTAAAAGTAGTGGCATTATGCAAGATACCTGCTGAAGCAAGTTCAAAACAAGTTCTTTCATGAATCTAAAAGTAAAACTGGCACATGCAATAGGATAAGAAAGCCTTCCAAGAAATAAATTAAATGTTATCAAGATTAAGAGGGAAAAAAAAAATAAAAAGAGGATGAAAACAACACATACCTGCCAATTTGATATGTAGGAACAGCTGTGGTTCCAAATCTTTGCATTCCATAGTAATTAATGAATCCAATTTCCCTGAGAGAGTTCATTGCTTGCTCTATTTGGTCATCAGTTCCTGTTATATTTCTAGCATTAAACAAAAAAATAAAAAAAACCACCCCATCTATAACTTTTCTTAACCTTTGTAAAGGGCTGACAGTATTTTAAGATCCCCAAAATAATAAAGCTCAACATTAACATTATCCAACACTTATCAAATTCAATAACTTCCACATCAATAGGACCTTTCTTCTTTGTAGTAAAACCGGATGACTGATGTCCCTTTCCTGTTTGGGGGGAAAAACAAAAAACGATACGATTCTAACAGAACTATCTAAATACTATGTATTACCTGAGAACAACAGTGAAATGGTTCCCTTGCAGTTCTCCTAATTTCAGTGGATGATTCTTGTAACTGAAATTTCCTAATTTAAAGTTCATCAAGCATTTATTCAAATGAGCAAGTCTTTGTGCAGTGATTCTAAAAATAAAGAAACAGACCAACAGTGACCATCCTCTCTTTAGAAAAATAGTAAGTTAAACAAATATAAAAATGCCATCATTTCCAAACAAAAATCAGTGAGTCGTGTTTCATCAGTCTTCCGCTCTTCTATTCAAAGAATTTTAAGTAACATTTTAAAAAAAAAAGATCATTCTTACGACCTGCTTATTCAAGACAAAACATACACTGTGATAAAACTGTTCATAACATTTTCATATTTATGTTAGTGTATGCACACACAAAAGAAGGTGTAATATTAAAGTATAACATACCCTACACCACAAGCATAATTCTTCTTTATGCTGTGAATGTACTCCAGACAGCACAATCTTAAACAGACTTAAGTAATTATCCACTGTGTTAGCTCAGTGGAAATCAAAGAGCATGAAGTCTAACCTGGCTCTGATTTCTGTCACTTTTCTTGCTAGCATTTTGAGAAACATGTCCTCTTCTTTGCATCACAGAGCTGGCTCTGACACTTCTACTAAAACTGACACCAAAATAGGTAAGTTTACCAAACAGTGTGCCCAGCGTACTTGGCTCAGAGTGGGCTGATGATCATTAAGCTCTACTTCCCTATTGAACCTCTCTTCAGTGCTCTACAGGAGAGTCTGGTACTGAACACTACCAGAATCAGCAGGGTCCTCCCTCGTAAACTGTCAGTGCTTACAATGGTCTGAGCTCTTGGGCACAGTGTCAAAAAGAAACAGAACAGCACCTGAGATGGCTACACCACAAGTTCAGTTAATTGCCCATCTATTGGTATAATTGTTTTCAGAAATTAAAATCTGGGGCTTCTCACATGATTCACAAGTTAGTAATTCCCTTTATATGTGCCAGCATATGCTCATGCAAACCACTGGGATGAAAACTACCAACAATTAAATAGTGAATGCCTTCCTTTTAAGAACTTGATCAAGTTTCTGGCTATTAAACCTTAGAATTCCTCCACTTGAGGAGAATGGTTTTCAAAGAACTGTAAAAAGCAACAGAGGCAGAATATTCCAGCAGCTAAACAGATATGGCTATGAGGCATCCTCAGTTACTGATGTAGCATTAATTTCAAGTGCCTCAGAACCACGTAATTATCTCAGCATATGCCAAAATACATTTTATTATGGGAGTAGATTAAGGCAGGAAAAATTTCTTGTCTTTTTCTTACCCTCCTGGCTACTCACAGATGGGAAAGGGCAGTGGTTAGCCTTCTCTGGAGCTGTTCAGAAAGTTCAGCAAAAAAGGAAAAAGGATTCCAACTGGAGGGAGGGGAAACAAAGGCCAGGATGGAAATGAAACAGAATTTCTATCATTGTCATTCTGCTTTGTTGCTGCTGCATGAGAGCCACGTAGCACTGGAGGACACAGAGGCAAGCTGGGCCACTGTTTCAGACAGATATGTGCATTCACATGTCCCTGGCCACTGACTCAGGACACTACTGATGGAAAATATTAGCAATCACCATGGAATAAAAGAAAGGATTATAGTATCTTCATTAATATGCAGCTCTGGTACTTCGCAAGATCAGGACACAAGTCTGCCACTCATTACATGCATACTGAGTCTTAAGATTGTAGTGAGGTAGTCAAGTCACCATGGCAGGAGTGTAAACATTTCAGTGTATTTTCACTTACCTAAGAACAGCAATTTCTTGAACTGTTATAGCCCTTTTATCTTTAGTTCCCATGTAAGAAAATATGTTTGGCTTCACTCTTAAAGGCAATAGTGAAATACATTAAAACTATGCAAGCAGACAGATTTCACATAGTTTTCAGCATAATTACCTAGAAATGTTACTTTATATGAAAAATATGATTTTTACCTTAAAAATAGTACATTCATGTATACAGGTAGATGCAGCCTAGTTCTGGGAAAGAAAATGCAGTTTGACACTCCTGAATATGTGTGACATTACTTAAGTCATCTCTAAGTATGTAAAACACAAGGAAACCTTCTGGACATATTCACTTCTACCACAACTATGCTGTCAAACTACAAGCCTTCAAATACTTCCTTACATAAATGCACTCAGTTCACAAAGGTGCAGTAATTGCTATCAAAAAAATAAATAAAATAATTTACAACAAATTCATTTCTTCCTTAAACTTCAAATAGCATGTCTCCTTGAATAACGTCTGCATTTTATATGAGAATATGGGAAGTTAAAGTTTGTTGCATTTCTTTCCTCCAGATTTCCTTTCCTTTCCTGTGTTTCCAGTTATTCCATCAATGGGCACCAGATGGTAGCAGGAATGCCACTACATATGTATTTCCACCAAACTACACCCCTAACTGTCTTTTTTCATATAGAAA
Source organism: Odontophorus gujanensis (assembly GCA_013399175.1). Lineage (NCBI taxonomy): Eukaryota > Metazoa > Chordata > Aves > Galliformes > Odontophoridae > Odontophorus > Odontophorus gujanensis. Next base: position 500,437 of record VXAB01005239.1, read on the forward strand.
TTCTAGTATTGCATGGGATAGAGTCTGAAGAACAAGTCTTTACTCTGGGACAAAAACAATGAAGAACAGTGGAAGAGCAGGCAATAGATCACTGAACTGACCCAATTTAAAGATACTCTTTCAGCTGTAATTCACTACATTCACATCATGCCTGTCACAAATCTATTTGTTGCTTCACTTGATGGGGTGAAAGGAACTCAGACTGTGTTTGTCTAGAGGAATTAATACACAGAACTACAGATTATCAACTAGTGCTTAAAACTAAATATATCATAACAGTATAAGACACATGCTCATAACATACTTTCATATATTCGCACACACTTGAAACAATTAAGTTTCAATTTACATTATTTTCATTGAGGTTATGGGTTGCCTTGCCTTACATGAAACAGGCAGAGGGAAATCAGCATGCTAGACAAGTTGACAGAAACAACAGCCTTACCTTAAAAATTTTGATAGGACATTAATGGCATCCATAGTATCCTTGTTCTCCTTGTACAGTACAAAATGGCAGTAGCTTCCCCTGGATTTTGGCCAAGAGTGTTTTCTCGGATCTTTAAAAACAAAAGGTTAAAATGTTATAAGTGTCTCTTTTTAACTATTTAAATGAATATGGTTGCCATTGTAGCTTCATATAAAACAAATACACAATAGTCAGTTTCTGATAATTTCCATCTGCTTAAAAAAAAATTAAATATTGACAGTAAAAGCCACAAAGCACATTAAAAAGTACATTCTCCCCTTCTACTGTAAATTGTAGATGTAGGTTTCTGCTTAATCAATCCTGTCACCTAAAAAGGTTCAAATGAAATGGTGAGTTCCTTTGTCGCCAAACTAGCTAAAAAAATTCCCATGTCACTTGACTGACATCTTCTTTGATTAAGCTCTTCAAAAACTTCATCATTATACTGATTTTCAGCCAGCAAAGTAAAAGCCACTGTAAATTTCATCTGGTGTCTGTACTAACAGACAAGGATCACTGGAGCACTGTCTATACGAAGACTACAGTATTATTTATTATAATTATTTAGTATGCAGACAGCAAATGTGTCTAAGTTTCATTAAACTTTTTACCAAAGGGTAGCACTTGTTGCCTTTTTTTAATAAAAGTACCATCTACACCAATAGTTCTGTTAAAATATATCACACTACAGCTTGAACTACTATACGTGTAATTTTCAATCACTTAAAAATTATTCCAATGATTGCCTCGTACCATCAAATCTTAAGCAAAGTCCTCCACTGCAGACAACATAAAGTTTCCTAAACTATAAATTCAGTATGATGGTCAAAAGCCTGCTGAGGCCTTGTGCTGCTGCTGTTCTACTTGTGAACCACCACTGTTCTGAAGCACACTCAGTGAACTTAGCTTGAAGAGCAAGATAACTCCACAAAGAACTCAATATAAAACAGAAGAGAGGAAAACAGAACAATTCACAAGACTTTTCCATCCAGAATAGTTCTTATTTAGCCAATCCATCTTGCACACAGTCATCATGACACTCTCCAGGAAGGGTACAATAATCAGGGCTAGACTAAAAGTTCTGTACAGAATACAGCAACTGGCTCTCCAGCTCTGGGCATGACAGCCACAGTGTGCTGAGTACTAGAAGGCTGTAGCTATAATCCCAGTATTTAATCATTCCTCACCCAGTACTTCAAGGTATTCAATCAGGTAGATGGGCTGGAGGTACAGCCTCCATTCCTTATTGCTATTTTCCAGTCGTGTTACATATTTCACAGTAAAATTGTATTTCCATACCTTTTTCCAAATCTTTTCCTGCTGTTTGAAGGCTAGAAGCTCTTTGTTAAGATCAGGATGCATGATACACAAAGTTGTATAAATCTGGACACTGGGTTTCAAAACAGAATGCTGAAGGGTAAAGTTTAGGTTTAATGAAATCAGGTGGAAATTTACAATAGATTTCCAGCAGTATCATCAATCCTGATAATTCACATCAGTCATCACTGGCAGACCTTTTCTGCACTGAATGGCTACTGACTATCCTCCACTAGCAAAACAAGTGGTAGCACACGCCCCATTCTTGGCTGTTTCTGGGAATTTTAAACACTACTTGTGTGTAGATTGTTTTGGGTTTAACCCTGTCTTGTTTTAGAACTGTAACTAGTTTGGCCAGTCTTATCACAATTTCGGAGGTCGTAATGGTTGGCATTTCATTTTGTTAGCATGAAATGTCAACATCTCTTACCTGTCGCAGTTCTGACCTCTGTCCCAATGCATAGCATAAAGAGCACAAAAGAGTAGCATTTAATTTTAAGACTGTCAAAGGGTTTTTAAAGGTGAACATGCAGGTTTATGGTTATGGGATTGTTTATGCTTCAGAGCATCCAACAGTTAGGTGGTGGATGACAGCAATTTAGACAGTTATGCAATGGAATCGTGCAGAGGCAAACGGTGAACGTATGGAAAGCTTCAGTCGGAGACACAACAAACTTCATTTGTGGATGATGATGAAACAGCAATTTCCTGACAATTTAAACTGTTTTGGGTGCAAACTTACTACAGACACGAAGTATCTTCTAATTTTAAGATTCTGGGAAGCTATTTTTACTAACTGTTTACATTATAAGCAAAAGGAATCAAATATCTCAGCTAAGTATTACATATTTCTGAAGTGCTTCTTGCCTGGAGAACCCACTCAGGACTGAGAAGTGTTGTTGGCTATATAAACATGGAAGACTAAAATCCTGATTAAAAGCAACTTGCAGTCAAAACTTGCATTCGTTAGCACTTACACACACCCACTGAAACTGCACACATCTCCACCAACTTGCACAGGTGGCTGTAGCATCACAACATTAAGAGGCCAAGTTTAAATAGATGATGCTCCTCTGCATCACAAGATGGTGCTCCAGAAAATACTTTAATCCTGGACATACATCATTAAGTTCTCTTCAATGTATTCCAAATACTTGAATTCTTCTATACAGCATTTGTGAAATCAGACTGGCTGAATAAATAAACTCAACTTTAGCAATGGTTAAAGATATATCCAAGCAGAAGGGAATGGTGAAGGTAAAAACATCACAAACTGACAGAGAACAAAACTGGCCGAGGAGAATTTTGTGCTGGTACGTATACATACCCATGCATAATGCATGCAAATATACACATTTTATAAATGATTAAACAAGATAGGCAACGTTATAATTTGTACCAATAGACATACAACACTCCCATACTCATTTAGTAAAAGCCTTACATGTAATAACTACATTGAATGTGGAGATGGTCTTACTTCAAATTTTAAATTATCCTATTTCCTTGTCTTTTCCTTTCTCCATCTCCTTCATCTTTAAAATGAAAGTGCTAGGTTTACATACCATACCCCTTAAAAAACATTGAAATGAAATAGTAATCAAGCAGTTTGAATCAAATCTTAATAATAGTTAAGTATCTTAATAAGAGTTGTGTCCAAAATTGCACCTAGACAAATCTCCCAACTTACAGGAGAAGCAAAGTACTAATAATATTTTTTCTTTAATGTAGAATGTGAATTTCTCTCTCATAAATAAGACAGGTTTTGGTAAAACTGAAATGGATAATACTGCATTTTGAAGATCTTTCATTATTTTTATTACTCCAAAACAGTGACTGTCATCAGTATAGACAATCTTCTGAAAATAAAATTAGCCCTGAAAGCAGATGTAGCCTTAAAACTGAAACTGTCTTAAAGGTCACAGTAAATACTCATGTATTATGTCTATATAAACAGTAACTCCGAGAAACCAAAGCATCTCTAATCAAGTCACTGAGAATTCTGTCATGAATTTTCAAGACTACCAGGATTACACTGAGTACATCTCAGCTACAACCACAATGCACACTTACATTCCTAGGCAGGTTCATGAAAGTCCACTTCAAACCACACACAGAAATAAAGGCCCTATTTTGCCCATTTCCATTATAATAGGAAAAGATCCTCTTGCTTCTAACACAATTTTACTTGATTAATGTTTTGGAAAGAAAAATGAGTAAAAAATTAAATAGTAGATACTCTTTGTGTTTTCAGATACTTTGATGCACAGTATCACTGCAAAAAACAACAAACCAGACTACATTAGGATGTACACTCTATGTGAAGTACTTTCTGATGATGTAATTTATTTTTTTAAATTTTCAAATGAATTCTAGCATTTACTTTACACAACTGCTGTGATACTGAAACTCACTTGCCAGTGCTTTTTTCCCAGCAGCATGATAGGCAATAATATATTTTTTTCCATCTCGATCTTCTGTTTTAGTCTCCAGTCCAGGAAATAAGGACTTAACAGCTTGGTGGATAACTGTTCTTTTTTCTTTAGTGTCTTCAATGACCTGTGTTGAAACGCAGGGATGCATGAACAAAATCAAACACAAAAGGAAAAGGACTTCCCCAGATTTAAATTTTTGCATTCTTAATAAAACCCTGCTGAATCACACCAAAGTACTGAATAGGTATACTTCAAAAAGTCTGACCCTGTCATTAGTTTGAAAAATAATAAATGCCACAAATACCAGAAAACCAAGAATTTTCAAGAATAATTCCCTGATTTTGTGCTTAATAAAATTCCCTGCTCTAGCAATAACTCTGGCAAAACAGTTTTTCCATACAAAAAAGGAAAAAAAAGAAGACTAGGTAAGATAACCTGAAGATTACCTAGCCTAAGATTACCTAGCCTGGAGAAGAGAAGGCTCTGAGGAGACCTTACAACAACCTTCCAGTACCTGAAGGGTGCCTACAGGAAAGCTGGGAAGGGACTTTTTATAAGCGTGGGTTGCAACAGGATGAGGGGAAATGGCTTTAGACTGGAACAGGGCAGAATTAGACTAGACATTAAGAAGCAAATCTTCTCTGCAAGGGTGAAGAGACACTGCAACAGTTCGCCCAAAGAGGCTGTGGATGCTCCCACCCTGGAGGCATTCAAGGCCAGGCTGAATGGGGCTGAGAGCAACCTGGTCTAGAGGGAGGTGTCCCTGCCTACAGCATCGGGGATGGAACTAGATGGTCTTAAAGGCCCCTTCCAACCATTCTATGATTCTATGATTATTTATTATGTTAATGCTTCTTTGAAATTATCAGACCTAATCCTATTCTATTACCTAACACAAATTCAACAGCTATTTTTCAAAACTATGGAGTACCTGACTATTCAGAAATATGAAGCTTTGTTTTATTTTGTACTTCTATATTTCTTGTTACAGAAGATCATGTTTAGCCTCTTTTCTATTAAATTACTAAACACTGACCTTTGAAATAATCTTTTTCATCAGGATGGATGCTTATTTAATACTTCTGAAATAAATATTTCATAAAACACTACTAGACAGAGAACCAAAACATTTCAAGAAAATTTTAACACTGCAGAAATTAAGACGTGCTTGAGTTCACGTGTCCCACTGAAATCTAATTAACTATTCATGTGCATAAATTTGAGAGTCTGTAATGCTTTACAGAATTGCATCTCAAGTTAGCAACACTTCAGCATTAGCTGCTGCAACATCACGTTCAAGCTGCTCTCATGCCTGACATGCATTAGAAAGCTCATCATTTCCACTCACTCTCATTCCCCCCCCCAAATTTCATACCATTTATTCATTTTACCTCTATGGCCACACTAGTTTCTTTGTTCTTAAGAAGCTGGAGCTCCTCTAAACGCTGCTTGTCTTCATCTGACAAAACACTGAATGTTTCTTCTGATGGATCCTGACACATATTTAAGGGGGAAAAACAAACATCCAATAACCCACACAAAACAATTTCATTCTCTTAATGTTCTTGCTCATTTAGCTGTTACCAAACCTTTACCTCAAAATTTACCTCATCATCCACTGGGACAGTGAAGTCATCCAAATGGCTCACACGTCCATCTTTGCCTATTTCATGAACAACAAAGTCTGAGTATCTGATAGGGAAAAAAAGCATGTGAAAATTGTAATTAAAAAAAGAAATCCCGCATCACAGTCGTTTCCTAAGAAACAATCTAGTTGCAGAATTCATTCATGGGAGCACAGAAGAAACTTCAGCTATGATAAAACTCTACCTATTCCCACCCCTCAAAATATACCAAGAAAACAAAGCAGAAACTGTAAGATAATTAAACAAAGATGTTTGCAGATATCCAAGCAGCTGCTGTAGTTACCTGCTAACAATTAAGACTCTATTACTTTGCTACAACTTAAACACAAACGCATTAACTGTAGCTTTCAACAACCTACAGGACAAAATACATGTTAGTCATTCTCTAAGGAAAGTGGGACAAATACAACTCAGTTTCATATGTTCAGCCGTAGAGAATATCTTCCAAAACAAGCTACTCTGCATCTTCTGTCACAGCAACAAAAACATTGACCACAATGCCCAACAGACATCCTAACCTTAACGGAGATGAGACAGTCCATGTTGCACTTGCTACATTATTTTTAAGTAGCAACCACTCTGCAGAAAAAAAAAAATCCTCAGTTTATAAATGTATGAATGTTGAAAGATTAACAAAAAACTTCCTCATTGGAATGTTTCTATAGCAACCCTCCAAGCTCATGTTTCTACATGTGCCAGGCTTCTGGAAAGCCATACATGTTATTGGCAGAATTCCTTGCTCAAGAGGGTTCTGTATCCTCTCTCTCATTATCTGTAGCTGTCTAGACATGCTAGTGATGGTTACCATAAAATTGCTGGGATTAAGTTAATTATAGGTGTTGTAAACTGGCATCAAAGTAAAACCGTCAGTCCACAGACATTTCTGCTGCACAGCTACCTCTGGCCACTTCAGTTTGAAAACTGGCAAATTTCCCAACAGGCATTTCAGCACAGACTGTACTCACCAGAGAAGGCTTATGCTAGCAGAAAGATTTAATACATCACAGGTACATTTCATTTTATATCATATTACATATTTTATTCTATAAGATGATCTATACACAAAGTTAGTATTTAAAAGCAAGGACTTGGTGGTGCTTAAAACAAAACTGCCTTGCTAAAGTAGAACAATGATTTTCACTTCAGGAGTTTTCATATTTGCACTCAGAGTTTTACTCAAAGGCGTTTAATTTAAAAACTTAGATGTTTTTATGGGGAAGAAAGCCACTAGTAGTCAAACATATTATTAAGTATACAATGCAAGATCCATATTCCGCATCGTAAAGTTCCCTTTTATGTTTTGCAAATGACATTACAACTGATCAGAGTATAATTCAAAGCTTAATGGACTATCTGCCAATATACATGTGTAACTGCTGCAGGATAAGTCAGGGAAAAGCAAGGGAGCACTGGAGAGGGATGGCTGCAGTATTAGTATCATGTACTGCATCTCATATCAGTGCTGAAGAGCTGCATGAAAGGTAGATGCATCACACAAAGCTTTATGCTGCACCCTGCTGCCACAGAATAAGATAAATGGCAAAGACCAGTGTAATCATCTACCTCTATCCATACGGTACCCTCTCCAGGGTTCCATTTGACAGGAAAGAAAAATAAACTCAAACAAACCCAGAAAAATGCCAGATTAAACATTTCTTTCAATCTCAGCATCAGCAAAGAAAGTGATGAACCTCCCAAATGGCTGCATATAATCCAATTGCATCCTGTGAGTTAGAAAAGGAAAACAGAACAGCTGCTAACACAGGGAATTAGCATACATAACAAGACAAAGAGTTACCTCTCTTTTAAGATTCCAGAAAATCCTTTATGACAGCTAACAAACTTAGTTATGCCAACATCACTTTCTGTCAGTCCATGCTTCATCATGTCTGCAAAGCTCTCTGGATCTCCATCTTCATCACTGTCCTCTAGCTCCTCATCTTCTTGCTCCTCACCTTCCTCATGGGGAATTATTTCATTTTTTGTGTCCTCAAGCAGAGATTGGTCAGGTTGTTCTTTTACAGTCTGAACACTCTGCTCAGAGTTACTTTCTGTCTTAGAGTTCTCTGAGATCTTCTGTTTTTTAATTTCATCCACATTAGCTGCATCACTCTCAGAATGAGGGCGTTTCAAGGATACGTTATTCATTTCTACAGTTTCCATGTTTAAGGCACAGTGTAGAACAGAAAGCCCTGAGAAGCAAGAATGGCTTATTTCCTTGTCTACTTAAGAGCAGTATCAATACATAGCCTCTTCACTCCAAGGACTGTGCACCCTGCAACAGTTCAAAAAAACCCATAAACTTTCTGCATTTTTTCTAGTTAATCATTAAGTACATGTTTTTTACAGCTCAAACAACACAACTTGGAAAGAAAGGAGATGTTAAGGGCACTTAATACCCACCCAAAGGCAGCATACACATTACTGTAGAAGAACAGGGTTCAACACTACACAATCCCTTTACCACCATCATTTTTGCTGTATCCAGCCCTGTCCATGTAGGCTCTGCTTGTCAACAGTAACTCAGTGCCTACCAAACTTTATGTTCCCAAATCTTCTGCTAAGAACAACTACTCTCAAATACTTCTCATTCTACCAAGACTTCATCTTGCAAGGTTTGAGAGAGGATGGCATAATTCCCCTTGCAAGGATTGGGACAGGATGGCTTGATTTTTCTAAGCCTAAAACCTCACCTTCACCTTTTCTTCTACATGCATCTGTTGTGACACAATCCCATATGGAGCTCAAGATGGCAATAATTCAGATCAAAAGGTAACAGGGAAAAGCTAAAATCCTTGAACGAGTGGGACAAACAAAACACAAGCAAGTAAAATGATCTGTGAGGACACAAAATGACTACTCACACTGGTGGAGCAGACTCTTCACTGGCACCTTCAGCCACCGCCTTTCTGTCAGCAGAACCCAAACATCAAGGTCTGAAAAACAGAAGAAAACCAACTAGCAAAACAGCAAAACAATTAATGTTGCACCACATCATCAACTGCCTTGTGGCTGTTATAGCTGCTTCCAGCTGTCTCCACAGCATGCCAAAACTCTGCAGAAGTGCTGGCGCATACTGAAGAGAGGGAGCAGACAGCACATCTGGAGGCACAAGAGGTGCGTGAGGATACAGGGAGGGATATGAAGGAGACACTGCAGGGGATGGCTGAAGATGCACTCCTGGAAGAAGGCACACCATTCCAGAGCACGGATACCTTGAGGGGCCCACATGGCAGCAAGGTACATTGTCCTCTATTATCTCTCCAAACACTAGACAGCAGTTTTGTTTAATTTTAAAGGATATGTTTTTAAAGGAGGGCTCATGACTAAGTCATTAATCACCCTACGCTGAGTTGTTAACTGGCTGCTACTCCTAGCCACAGCTCATCTCCTCACTGGGACTTTCCATTGTATAGCTAACATAAATGTAGGGTAAATTGAGAGAAAATGCATGTCCTAGGAACATCTGCAATGCTTTGCTTCAAATGAAAGACTGAAAAAGAAAGCTAAAGAACTGATGAAAAGGAAATACAGAAACTTATCAAATGTGATATTCAAGGAGTGACAAAATGCATCAAAGAAGGTAAAACAATCTGCAAAGCAATGTACCTCCAAGCAGGAAGCACTAATTTCAGTTTGTCCTTCTCCTAAAAGTAAGATAATTGTACCTAACAGACGCAATTCACCAGCACTTCCATATTCTTCCCGTATCCTCTTAAATGTACAGAGCCCTGGCTGTAAAGCACCAGTGCGTACAGGGCTTCTGATGGCAGCCAGGGCCGCGTGCTGAGGGCCGAGACTCCAAGGAGCGNTGCGGCCGCGGCGCTCCTGCTGGCCGCGCTCAGCGCCGGGACAGGCGGTGCGGGAAGGGCCGCTTCGCAGCCAGCGCCGTGCAGACCGCGGTATGAAAGCGTTCTCTGACCTTGTCGGAGTGTCTGATCACCTTTCTGTTTCGAGCAGTAGTGCAAAAATCATCGTTAACTTCAGCACACGTAATTTGTCTTTTCGGAGGCTTTGCGGTGCGTCTGGTCAGTGATGCTGGCCAGTCTCGTATTTCTGCTTTGCTGGGCTATTCATGCCCCTCCTTAGCCTATTCTCCTTCTCCAGCCATACGTGATCCTGCCCCTCTGCTTTGTGCTGTGAGACCTCACCTGGTGTACTGGTCCAGATGTCCTCAGCACATCCTTAGGAGAGCTACAGAAATGATCCCAGGGTTGGAACACCTTCGCTAGGAGTCGGATAGAGAGCTGGGGCTGTTCAGCCTGGAGAAGAAAAGGCTCCAGGGAGACCTGAGAGCAGCCTGTCAGTATCTAAGGAGGGTTATAAGAAAGAGAGGACAGACTTTAGCAGGGTCTGTCATGAACTGGAATTTCACACTTGGAAACCAGGAGAGGGAAATTGGTTTTGTGTGCCTCTCTGCTTATGGGTCAGTGGTGACAGGCAAGTGACAGACCCAATGACAGACAAGGCAGACTTTGGTGCTTCTGACAACTGTGGAGCATCACTGTGGATCCCAGAGCTGTGACTGCAGTTTTCCAAATCCCAGGCTGTCTTGGCTGCAGAAGAAATGTGAAGAGCTGTGTGTCATTTGAACAGTGCTGTCATCTTACCAATTACTACTATAGTTGTTGTACATAGGTGTTGCAAGGTCATACCTTCACCCATCCAAGGCAAAGACATGATATCATCTGCCTGAAAATATCTGCCTGGGCAATCCTTCAGAAAGATTTCTCCCACACATCAGTCCAACTTTTTTTCCTCTTGTAACTTCTTGCTTATTTCATGTTGCACGAGAGGTTCCCTAAAAGATTAATTTTTCCTCCTCCAGATTCCTACACTAAGTACCACTTTGTCTACAAAATCCTTGTCAGTAATTAAGCTCATACGTTACAATCTCTGCTTGGTATGATAATTACCCTACTGCTAGCTCTCCCAGTTGACTGTGTTCATCTTCCATCCATCACCATTAGCTTGAATTGAATACAATTTGGAGTGGTATGAAGTGTCTCACACAAGGAGGAGTCAGCATTTTGAAGGATCTGCAGGTGCTACCACAAGGTAAACAGCTAATAATATAATTTCTGTGCATTTCTCAAGTTTACTAATATATTCAGCAAATTTCATTACTCCTTTCTCAAAAGCAGTACCCATTCTCCCACTTATTAAAGATCTGTTTGCCTGTGTTGAAGATTCTACAGGCACAATCCTTGAGATTGACCTTCCTACAGCTTGGGGTCGGGAAGGAGGGAATCTCCAGTTCTGTTTCTGCAATAAAACAGCCGTTACCACCAGAAGAGAATATCAGACCTTCAAAATGGTATATTTGGTCAAATTCTGCTGTGACATTTCAAAGTGCAGGCAGCCAAAAAGCTCTATGTAGTCATCACCACTGTCTCTTTCCCGTAGTCAAGTGCTCCTTTTTACATACCAAAGGGTAAGAAAATATGACTGCAACTCTAACTTGATCTTTTTTTCCTCAGTTAAACAACTAAAAATACTCTATCATGAATGGTCTTATTATGTCAGGTGGTATTATTAAAATTATATTTTAATCTCAATTAAAAAGTGAATATCAGCTATTTAATGCAACCTAAAGGAAGTCTGTTTCGTTGAAAAAGTGATGACCAGCCATAGTTCTGGCCTGTAATAAGTTCAAGTTTATGATGGATTCCTGTGCTCAGGTTCACCAGGAAAGGGAATCAGGACAGTGCACGTTGGCAGATGGGAGTGTAAATCTGGGTAGGAAGAGAACTCATGTCAGGAGCATGTTGAATCACTCTCTTCCAAGCATGATTATCGAAAACGCAAAGGTACAGATGTGAGATGTTCCCACTCAGGAAAAAATAATAATAAAAGAGAGCATCAATAACTGCACTCACTTTTCAGCTTTAAGACTCCCAGGGGCACAGACAATCAGGCTGATAAGTTATAATTTTACATCCTTTGCACCAGCTGCACTTAACTGGTCTGATTTCTACCTATATCACTGAAAGCACCACAGAGAATTAGAGTGAAAGAACTATTAAAAGCCTAATGTATTTTTCATATGTAGGTTGTTTGCATTTCTAATGCATATTTTGAAGCCTTGCATGAAGAGAAAAGCGGAGGTGATAATTCATTAGCAAGCAAAATGTAAAAGTAAAGCATTATGGAAAAAACAAACTGTTATGGAGGGATATAGAGAACAAGGTAAACAATTTCTGTGAGGAAGTTCTTTGAAGTATGTTGAGAGCAGTCCAAAAAGAATCATACAGACTTCTAAAATAAAGTATTCTAAAATCGATATTCTAAAATATTTGAAATTTAGGAGTTTTAAGGGCCATTAATTTAAAGGCCATTACCTTTAAGTTGATTCTTATCTTTTTTCCTTCCCCCGTTCTATTTTAAAAATGAAAAGGTGCTTATTTTTCAAATTGATCTCTCCAGTTCCCTTGGTCAATTAGTCTGCAATAGGAGAAAGATAGAGAAGCATATTTTGTAGAATTTTTTTTTTGGCAGAGAAGACTCTTATTTTGACCAAGTTTCTCTCTTCTATATGTAAACAGTCAGGAATTGTGCTATACAATTTTAGGTTAGGAATATCTGTGTCTAGAATGTTAGGTAAAAATTTAATCATTGAATTTGTGGGGCAACTGTGTAATACATTTATACCTTTTGTTTCTCTGTTAGAAGTTTGGATGTTGGATGGCCTGTTGATGGAACTTGATTAGAAGTTAGGTGGTCTGAAGCTTGGCAGCACTGCACACAAGAGAGAATGCTACTGCCCACAGGGGCAATGTCTCTTATCTTTGAGTGGCAGCATTTGATTTTTGCAATGATGGTGAAGAGCAAGTGTTTCAGGGACTGGGAATTCGAGCTGGGGGAATAATTACATATTTCTGCCCCCACCCATAATTATCTCCGGAGGCCCTGCACCTCCAGGGTTTGGAAGACCTTCCTGTGTACTTGGGCTAGCACAGTGTGGATGGAAAGAGGAAAACAACCGAGGCAGCCTGTACTCAGAGCCTGAATTATTACCTGCCACAGGGCCAGCTGCTCTCACTGCTGTCCCAAGACTTCCGAGCAGCAGGGGTACTGCGTGGTGCTGAGTGGGACCACCTCCTGAAGTGTAGCTGCTGCCTCACGTGCAGGGGGAAAACAGAACACTGCAGAGGTGGAGGGAGAAAGCCAGCTGTGCTGCTGCTGTGTGTGTGCCTGCCTGCCCTGGCCATGCCTGCTGTCACACTTGGTCTACCATAAAATTTTTTTTGGTTGTTTTTGATTGCTGTTATTGGTGTGAAATGTTGTACCCTAATAAGCTACCAGCAGAATGCCTGTTGTCCTTAGCACAACTGGATCTGGCTGTTGAAGATGCTTTAGAAGTCACAGCATAAATATCCAATGTTGATAGACACAAACCTGAAGTGGCAATACCTGTGTCATGCTTTTAATCACAGAATCACAGAATGGCCCAGATTGGAAGGGACCTCAAGGATCTTGAATCTCTAACACCCCCTGCCACAGGCCGGGCCACCAACCTCCCCATTTAATACTAGACCTGGCCGCCCAGGGCCCCATCCAGTCTGGCCTTGAACACCTCCCGGGACAGGGCATCCACAGCCTCTCCAGGCAGCCTGTTCCTGCACCTCACCACTCTCATTGTAAAGAACTTCCCCCTGACATCCAACCTAAGTCTTCCCTCAACTTAAAACCATTTCCCTTTGTCCTGCTGTTAATCATAGTGGTGAATTAAAATCTCATTGTCCAACATACCGAAAATCAGGATGCCTGTGTTTGGCTCACTTGTAGGCTGTGGCAACATCATAGCGTTCCCTCTTCTCGTGCATAATTCTTCACACTGTTTGAGGATGACGTGACCCAGAATACATGCAGTTCTTTGCCTGTCTATCACCACTTTCTTTCCTGCTCTTGAGAGATACTGTTGATCCTTCTTTCTCTTACAGATTTGTCCAAACTGGCTAGCATTGGCAAAGGTAACCCCCGTTTCCTCCTGGCTACTCAGCAAAAGGAGGACAATGAACTTCTCTCTGCTGCCTAGGACTACAGTAAATATTCATGATTTCAAGTATGGTGATAAGAGCATATTGCACCACAGTGCCATCTCATAGCAGTTTGTTTGGCTGAACATTCACTGAGCCAGCATATCACCACTGTCAGCATGCAAATAAGTTCTCCCATGCAGCTGAGAATGAGGACCAGAAGCCTGAAAATAACCCAGCAAAGTGTGCCTGTTGTAAGGAATGAGAGGCACTTGCCAACTTTTAATCGCTGGGCTTAGTGACTGGCATGACAACATTTTTCTGATGGGGAAATTATTCACAGGCAGTTGGAAGGTCAGGAGGCTGTCTGAAACACTCAATGGAAAAATTAAGAGTTAGACTTCCAGTGAACCAGGTTGCTCAGTTACCTGCTTGGTGTTCCAATGGGAACATGTAGTGCATTTGAAGTGCAGCCACCTTCATTGTATGTTTCAGCGTATGAAATTACCTCCTAATTAAAATAAACAAATAAATAAGCAGAGTGATAGGAAGGATTCTGTTTTGAGTCTCAGCTTGGCAGTGGGACACAGTGCAAGCCGTGTAGCGGGCTTTAACACTGGTTTGCTTGATTCTGTTTCTTGTGTCAGACATGAGCCAATGTTGCTGATAAATAGTAGGGAAAAATTCTGAAAAAGCCCTAAGTGATGGGTTAGAATATTAGTTTAGTGTTTCTGCTGCCAGAGAGTCACACAGTCCCTGGAGATACCACATAAGGTTAAAAATGTTGAGAGAGGAAGAGGTATTCCAAATATGTTTCTTCATATCCAGATAATCTCTGAATTTCAACTCTAATACAGCTTTTCACCAGAATGAGGTGTTAACTAGCCAACACTTTATTCAGACTTTTGTTAAACAACATTTACACTGCAGAAAAGCATCAAAACTGCACTATCTGTTCTACTCTGTTTCTGTGGAAACTGTGTGTTGGAGTGGAATAGGAAAAATGGCGAAAAGGAGAGCAGTAGCACTTTTGGCTGAAGTCCTGTTGGCCAGCCCCAGTTTCAGCTGGGATAAGTCAGCCAAGCAAGGCCTCAGTGCTGAAGCCCCATCCGTTCTTTTTCCTCCTCCTCCTCCTAACTTGTGCCGAGTGAGGAGTCTGCTTCGCAGACGCTATTCAAAAAGTGTTTCCTAAAGCAACTTATCTGTATCTTCCCCTGATTTTTCATGCAACAAGAATTGTAGTCAGTCAGTAACGTTAGTCAATGGCTGCCTACACTGCTAGGGTAAGGTTTGTTCCAAAAAGGACTTCCATTGACACACAAGTTGCTCAGTCACTGGTCTTCTAAAAAGCACCAGTGTATTCTTGGAAAGAAACTCTCCTCTTCCAAGACTGCAAAGACATTTTTCTTCATTCAGGGATTTCCAAAATATGCCTATTTTTGATAGATTGCCAGGAAAAACAGACAGCCTTGACCAGTAAAATCAGCTCTGTATTTTCTCTTCCCTGATAGCTGTTTCACTGACAGTCATTCTGATTTCTCCTGGAATAAGACATCTTCCTTAAAACTAAAATATGAATTAATAGAAGAATATATTGCATTTCTTCCTCTGTTGTTACAATTTCTGTTAATCAGTGACTGCCTGCTACCTGCATGTGTGAGTCAATAAAAAAACTGCCATAGTAAAGTTGTGATTAATGTCTTTATACTGTAGAAGTATTTGGGAGGAGTGGGGGGGGTCTCTTTCTTCCACATATACACAGAAAATGACTGGCTTCTGATTGTAGTGCGATGCTCCAGGTTGGAGGGCCAAGGCTATTTGCTGCCTAGCTTCAGCATGCACATGTTGCCACAGAGGACTGAAGGGAATTATTGGTTGTCATGAGTGCTGCACATTCAGGAGAGAACCCTGAATTACTGCCTATGAAGGGAAAGAGACAACAGAAAAAGCAGTTTGCACGAGTGGAGAGTAAGGAGGAAAATTAAGGAACTAAACAGCATTATCTTTCAAATTCAGGTGTAAGTGCGTGCAGACCCAAGAATTTCAACAGTTTCTTACAGGTGGAAGCTAAAGGGAAGAGCCTAAATCATAGTGATGTTGGCTGTATGTGTTCATGCTTCTATATGGAATCATGAACACCTGCTTCTTGTTCTGCTGCTGCTTCAGCTTCTTGCTGAGACATTAAGATCTCTTCAAGTCTCTCTCTAGTCTCCTGTGTGTGCTGGAGTTGGCAGTAGAAGAACATGAACTCCATTTGCATCAAGTTCAAGGAACCCTGAGTCCCTTTCCCATTGTGTGCCTGCAGTGCATTATGCTATGCATGAAAGAAGAAGGAACGGAAAAGAGAGAAAAGCAGGCAGTTTTCTTTATTTAACTTTCCTTTATTAACATTTTCATGAACCACAGCTGAGCAGCAGTTCAACCGAACTTTAAAGTTTTGTTTGATTTGTAACCCATTCTACATTTTTAGAATAAGTGTTCATTGCTTCCACTTGGCAGGTATGACTGCCCTCTCTAAGAGATTCAGGCTTTAAGTCTGACAGCTTAAAAAATATCTGTTTGCTGAAGTGCTTATTGATGCTCACCTATTTGTAAGGAATGGGAAGTTCAGGCCATGCGAAGATGTTATTGGTACAATCAGAACACAATATATTGAAACAACACTCTATTCACGTAAGTTACCTAGTGGAGAAAATGATCATATTTATATCAATATATGCTTAAGGAAACAAATTAGCCTTTTATTGACTGTAATCCATAAAATTCATCAGGCATAGAACAGAAGGCGTTAATCAGCAACTACTTGACTTCACACTCCTCTTTGCAATAGGGTCTGGATCTGCCCTTTGCAAATTGAGGAAACGTGAAAAACACTCCAGAGCAGTGTGAAAGTTCTATACTTTCACAGCTGTAATACCCATATGAAGGAGATGATCTTCACAGCAGCACTGCATCTCACCACTGAACTGCAACATCACACAGCAGCCATAGGTGGCCAGTTTCTACAATGACTCCTATGCTCAGCACGCTCTTCCCTGAGTAGGCTATCCTTTGCACAGGCTCAAAAACTGCAGACATGACAAGGGAACGTGACTTGGGCTCCAAATTACCAACACGCTCAGTAATGGCTTGTATGGTTAATAGAATGAATAACGCCAAATAGTATTGTAGCTGAGATATTTTACTGATGGAATAGTGAGAAAGATTATCAGGACAGAAAGAGACTATCAAAATTAAGAAAAATACTCACCTGCATCTTAGGCACACAGTAGGAAACTCCAAAGGAGCAACCTCCAACAAGAGATCCTTCCCCAGTCGTGGTCAGCACTTCAATGGGGTCTGGGAGAGGTGGAGCCAGACTCCACCCTTTCCGGTCACACAGGTGCATTGCCTTCACCTGTGTTCCTGCAGCTGACTCGGTGCTCGCCTCAGGTGATCAGTCAGTGTTTCAGGCCGTGATTCAACAGTTCCCATACGCTGCTTATGAGCAACAGAGCTCAGTTTGTCCCAGCTGTCTTAAGTACACACTCAACAGATTGCAGCTGAACAATGTGTCTTAAGCCAAGTTGCAGCTCAGACTAGCAAAACCATGGTTTGCTTTAAAGTAAAGGACACCAAATTCAGAATCTCTACTGTGATACTAGACAGATTGCATAACTGACTGGAGACTGTTCTACTTTAAGAGCTACAAATACTCGTAAGAGAGATGGTTTTATTTGAATTCAGATACATTTGAAACACACTGGTAAAAATGTGAAGGGAATTTAGGCATTAGGAAGAATGCACATCAGCTAGCGTACAAAAAGTTAACTGGAAATAATAGAACTTAGTGCAAACAAGAAAGTATTATCTTACAAGCATTACTATGCAATTTCTCGTATATCCTTTAATCAGAATCAAAATGTGAAGATCAATAATCATTTTAAAACTAATCCTATTTATAAATCATAACATGTTCCTAGGCTGAAAATAAATGTGATGACAACTGAACCAAATTCTTTCTGATTACTCACCTTATCAAATTTGGAAGGCCAGAACTCTGATTTGCAAAATATATATATTTTTTTCTGAAGTTTAAAAAAGAAACAGAAATCTCAGGTGTACAAATTAGATAATCATTTATACCAGTCTTGTCTAATTCTAAGTATTGATTCAACAGGTACATTTTAAAGACAAAACTTACAAATCCCTGCCTGAAGTTCCACTTTCAAACAATTTGGCAATTCAGGTGCAGATTCCATTAAAAAGTGCTAAAAGACCAGGCAAACCACTGCCTTGTTTTATAAGGAGTAAATTAATGAAAAGTTGTTTTTTGATTGATTGATATCCTAGATCTCTGCATATTCTTACTGATATGCGGTCAAAGTATTCTTCCAGTCTTCTCCCTCATCTCCTGCCCTTGCTTCCAAGACCCTCAGCTCCCTTCTATATTTTAATTGCCTTCCCTATTCTTGCAATATTCTAAGCTTATTTGTACATCCTTCTAAATGCAACCTTTTCCCTCTACTTGCTCTTTTTCAACTAGTTGTCTGGACTGTAGTAGCAGGGTGGGTTTCACTCACTGGTGAGGATGCAACAACACCTGCCATAGAGACTCCTGTGTTCTCCTTCCTTTCCTGTGACAGGAAACATTAGTAGTGCCTATCCTTAGTAACTCAGAAGTAGATCAATGTGAAACTGGGAAATGAATAAAAAAAAAATTATCAGATGGGGACTAACCCTCCATATGAACCTTGTTTTCTTATTAAAATGAGAAAAAAATAATAAATCCTATAAAAAATAGGAGTAAGATAGTAATCAGAGTACCTTTTGACATGCTTCACTTAGATATTTTAATTAATCTGCAGTGTTACCCGTCTTGCACTCAGTACAAATACATATTTCTTCACTTCAGAAAAAAAAAAAGCTTAAGATCATCATCTAGAGAGAGGTTAAACAAGTTACAAAATGTATAACCTCTTCAGAGTTAAAACTTTAAGAACCTTAAAATTTCTGGCATTTGCAAACATTTTGGTGCTAGCACTTGTTGGCATTTTAAAATGATTCTGTTGCAGGCTGCACAGTATTCATGCAGGGGAGAGCAATTTGCTGCACATTTCTATTTACATTCAGTATCTTTGGTTATACAAAAGGATGATTTTCCTACTTAAATAAATAATGTTTGAATAAAAAACTGTGGTTAACTGAGTCTGTCTGCTGTGGAGGCTTAAACAAGGAGATTTGTATTTTTTTTTTAATGCACACAGTATCCAACGAACTCATTATTAGTCCAATGTAATCCAGACTGTCTTGAGTCCTATTTGCAGTGCAGGTTAGTAGTGCTGCACAAGGTCCTTACTCTGATCCTGCAGCTCTTTGGATGAGAGCCCAGTCCAGAGCATGGCACAGCTGCTTTCCTGCCTCATGTCTGGTTTTCCTTAGAATCATAGAATAGAATCACTGAATCATGGAATCATTGTGTTTGGAAAATACATCTAAGGTCATCTAGCCGAACTGTCCACCTACCAAGAAAACTGCACACTAAACCATGTTCCTTAGTACCACATATACAAGTTTCTTGGACATCTCCAGGGATGGTGACTCCACCACCTCCCTGCACAGCCCATTCCAGCACCTGACCACTTTTCTGGAGAAGTTTTCCCCAGTATCCAACCTGAACCTTACCTTGTGCAACTTGAGGCCATTCCTTCTCATCCTATTGATGATGGATCACTGCAGATGAGATTACTTGCCAGTGAAATATTTTGAAGTTGTAAAATTTGATATACAAATAATTAATATTCATGCATTTTCTAACAAATCCAATGAAAGCAGAAATTGTTTTTATGATACCCCTTCCACCCATCCAAACCAGGTGCCAAACGAGGAGAAGGTTGAGCATGGCTGGATTACATTTCAGTGTACAATTGAGAAATCAGCTCCGCTGATCCTGTGTAACTGCAGCTTGTGCTAACAAATTTAAGCTAACTTTAACTAGTTACCCTGGTTTCTCCAGCAGTGTAGCTTGCTAATTTTCAAGCTTACTAATGCATTAATTCAATAATATAGCCCACAGCAGCCAGAGGCTGCTGCTATTGAACCCAGGCTGGCTCATTCAAAGCTAATATAAACCTTCTTATGCAGCTGATACCCATTTCTTTGTCTGCAGTGGATGTTTAGATATAATTTCAGGAAAACAAGTTTGGTCCTGATGATAAAGGGTAAAATTACTAGGCTATGGTGGAAAGCTATACCATGTCCTCTCAGAGATAAGGAAGGTTAAAAGTTACATAAGGCTACTGATGTATGAAAATGGGATGTAAGAGGAAGCATGTCTCACCATTACATACCTTGTGATCTCTTCCTGAAAAGGTCATATTAGGAGATGTTCTTGAAGTCCTCTAAGTCCAGTCTTATCTGCATAGCCAAAGGGATAAATTATTCACTTACTTTGTATCCATTCCATCTCTTTTTCTGTACGTGAATTACAGTGTGTGCACCTGGATATTAATCTGGGGCCTACACTATTCAAGACAAGTTCTATTTTTATCAATTTACTTCTTCATTTTCCATTTATCTCCTCAATATGGGGGACTGTACAGCAGTTTAAATCCCTGTTTTCACACAACTTTCTCAATTTCTGTATAGCTATTTCAAGCAATGCAAAAAGATACTCTCAGCTGTCTTCCAGCATACGTGAACTAGATGGAGTCTTGCACAACCTTCTAGTAGTCCTCAGGGGTAAGCTCAGCAAAGAAGGTAATTTCAGATGACACACACTTATAGATGATTACTTTTTGTAAGTTTGAGGAGGAAAGGATCAAGCAGGGAGTAATTTAATGCCAGAACAAGAAAATTAAAAGCTGCAAATACGTCTGCTAGAACAGTAACACTGTACAGCTTTTGTGGCAGAAGAGTTTGTCTCAGATTTTAGATGAGGGTAAAAAGGGCTGTTACTGTAGGAAATTCCAGCAGCAGAGGTTATGAAGTGGTAGCTTAGGTATGGCACAGACATGAAAACAATCAAATGAACAGATAATCTATACTGTGATCATTGATTTATCAGCAATGGGCTTAAATAGAGACAGAACGGATGAGAGCCACCAGGTAAAGTTTTGTTTCTTTCTGTGGATAGAGTTACACTATCACCAAATGCTGTAGCCCCCGGAGGTATTGCATAGCAGATGGTATAGTACGATCCTTTTTTTAGTCAAGAACAGAAATAGCATTAATTCCCTGTCTCCTTCTCCCCTCAGGCCCTTTATTCTAGTGGGTATCTACACATGAATTCCAGCTGAGGAAAATGTACCTATGCAATTAGTGATTTACTCTAGCTGGGATTTGACTGATACCTATTAGATTTACTCACAGCTGGGATTAGAAGCTTAGCAAGAACCAGGTGCATATCTTTTTATCTGTAACAACTGAATTCTGTGAGCATTACACTGACGCTAGCATTGAAGTGCTATTCCAGAGAGTGCATGGTAAATCCTGCTTGTACTGAGTGAAGAAGTCATTTTGTGCTTGCTGTGGTCTCTTGTCAGTTTTAGTTCACAGTATGCTTTGCAGCCAAAAAGATAAGAGGCACATTTATTTTTAGCTGGCCTCGGCATCCCAGCTTAGTATCCTGTTAATGTTCACCTGCATATTTTCCCTGTTGCTGCTTGATGAGTCTCACAAATAATTAAAATATGAGGAAGTCACAGTGGTCAGTGAAACTGCTAGAGAGAGCCGAATTCCCATGTCTGTTCTACAGTTTATTAGCTCTCTCCAATCAGCAGTTTGCTAATTGGTCACCAGATTATAACAGTCTTCTGCCAGCTGCCAGGAAAAATCATTCCTTCTTCCAGTCTGGGACCTCCAGTGGATTAATGTATTCTCATGGCACTGCTGCTTGAAACCATGACTGGTAAACAGCCCTTTTATCTGAAGGTCCCAGTCCCTCTACAAGAGCCTCCTTCCCATCACAATTTCTGCATAAGAATACATTAATATGAAATGCTACAGGCTCTGTAGTCTGGCAGCGTGTAGTGTAACTGTTTCTGAGCACAAGAAAGAGATGAATTGACAGCCTTCTAAGCATATAAAATGTTAATTTAAGGCTTATATGATACAAAGCATAACCGGTAATGTTTTGGTTTTTTTTATTCTTTCTGTGGGAAAAATCAGACAGACACTTTGTGAAAAGGACTCTGATTCAGCAAAGACACAAACCAACTAACATAAACAGAAAAAAGAAAAAGAAAAAAAAAAAAAAACAACCAAAAGATTCAGGGATAATCTGCTGCAAATAAGTTTTGTACACAGATCTAACATGAGCCTTAAACTGCATTATTACAGAAACCTGGAATAAGGAAAAAGTGGTTTCCAATAATTTAGAGAGCTATTGGAAAGTTAAAGAACGTAAATTACAAAATATTTTCTTAAGTCACTCTTTTCCATCATGTCCAGCTTTCCATCAAGCCGCAGAACAGATCTTTACCAGGCTGTATGTAACATGCAAGGGACACATTTCACACCATCAGCACCCTGGGCTGCATGAGGCAGAGTTGCCAGAAGGACAAGGAGGTGATCCTTCCCCTGCACTCAGCCCTGGTGCGGTCTCCCCTGCAGTGCTGCATCCAGTTCTGGGCTCCTATAGCAGGAGAAATATGGGCATACATTCCAATACAGAGCCACCAAGATGAATCTGGGACTGGAGTACCTCTCCTGTAAGGGAGGCTGGGAGAGCTGGGCCAGTCAGCCTGGAGAAGAGGAGGCTTGGAGATCTCATCAGTGTCTACAAATACCTGAAGATAGGTGCAAAGAGGATGGAGCCAGTGACTCTTTTCAGTGGTGCCCATTGCCAGGACAAGAGGCCACGGTCACAAAGTGGAATGCAGAGGTGCCACCTGAGCATCAGGCAACACTTTTGCACTGGGTGGCTGAGCACTGGTACGGACTGTCCAGAGGCTGTGGGTCTCCTCACTGGAGGTCTTCAGAATCTGTCTGGCTATGGTGCTGGGCACCCTGCTCTGGAACTCTGGCAGACAGGCATTTGTGAAAATGTCTCATGAAAATTCCGGGGGACTCTGGCAGTGAGGTGTTTTGTCAGTCTGTTCAGTGAAAGACCTTTGGCACGGGAGCTCTGGCAGGCAGGCAAACTCTGCTCTCATTGTGAGAGGGGTTGGACCAAATGCCCTCCCTGACATCCTTTTCAATCTGTCATTCTGCAAGTATGTGATCAGGCTCTTCAGCTGTATAAGGAATTCCAGAGTTTAAAGGTTGACAACCAGCCATAAGTTCCTGAAGTGCAGATCACTTGGACAGATGTATTTTTTTTCACAAGAAGACAAAACTGATTCTAGAAATAAAGAAGTGTAGTATGCTGGCCATGCAGATTTCCATTACCACTGAGATTACAATAAATTTCACTGCAATCAGGATTAATGGATGTTTTTCTTATTTTCAGGTTTATAATTGAATGATTGATCTATTACTTTGGAAAAAGAGACAAGATCCAGGGAGCCTTGTTCAAAGCTTTGAACAGACAAAGAAGATATAACCACAAGAGTAATTAGATAAATTGGTTAGTAAAGTACTGAGTGCTCATGGATGTGAGCAAAAATCCCAATAATTACAAGTTACTGCAGATATTGACATATTGTGTGAATGTAGTTTTACACAGGGTAGTGGTTTTAAAGGCACAGGTCAAATAAATGTTGCAATAAAGGCATAGTCTTTAGAGACAGTATTTACATTCTTAAAGTTTATTATAAAAGTTCGCAGCTCTGAAAGCAAAAACACGTGAATGTTTCCTAGCACAGTCATTTTGTGACTATAATGTGGGCGTAAAACATGACTAAATCAAAACCAAATAAAATCAAGCCCACTGAATTCATTTCCAAGGAACAATGCACAAGCCACATTGCAGTGGATTAGTTCTCTGTGCTTTGAATGAAAACATAGCTGACTGTTTAGAATATTTTCACTGTTATTTGTTGTTATGCATCTTACAGTAGGAGAACGAGGAATTTCAAGTGCCTAGAGGTGGATGATTAGTCTTTATTCAGTTCTTTGAATCTAACAAAGTTCATTCATGAGTGTTCTTTCTGAAGATGGAAGGAAGTACTGGTTAGCTAACAAGCTAAGCCATTTCAATTTTAAAGATTAGCTGTGGCATTTTCTGCCTCTAAAAAAATCATGTTACTGTTCTATGTGGTATAGATATGGCATAGGCATATCCAGATATAACAAAACTGAATGGTTAGTTCAGACATCTTACGAACCAGGCTAGTTAATTGTTAATGCTAACGATTATTGAAACTGACGTGTCACTTTGTAAGATCCAGTCACTGTAAACTTTGTAAAATGTTAATCATATGGGATGAAATATCCTACACTGTATGATGATACAATCTATGCATTTAAAAAAATGATGTTCTGATCAGATTAAAAGAAACCTGAGATACTTCTTCAAAATGTCCCTCTAGTGGAGTTATTCCTTGTCTACTTTAAGAGTAATCAAGCCTAATTAAGCAAAAGCAGCACTGTTCTGTGCCTTAATGGTAAACAACACTGAACATATAACTATAGCTGCTAATGCATGTTGCCTGTGTAACAGAGACATTATTTTCCAAACTGCTGCTTCCTACAAAATGGGGCAAGCATACTGTGCCATCTAGATAAAGTTCTCAACCTATATCTAGGCAAACCAGCTTGACTAGTGCTTCTTTATTGTCTGTTTCACTAACAGAAGTTCATTGCAGAAGGAACCCTGTCCTTACTGAGATGCAGCACAGAAGGGCAATGGTTATTTATCTCCCAGAGAGGTGCTGGCAAGGGCACTGTAGCTATGTCATGCTGAAGAATGTGTTGAAGAAAGGACATCTGGGGCACTACTGACACGACGTGGTATCATCGGTATCATCCTACTAGTCAGCTGGTGTCTGATTTTTTTTTTGAAGGCTGTGAAAATATATCAAGAAAAAGTACAGAGGAGGTTGTGGGGAAGAAAGAGTCTTTACTCTTCAGGAAAAAAATGTGTCAGTTGCTTCCTCTTATACTGAGCTTACAGTTAGTCCCTTGTTTTCATTGTGACTATTGTTTGTGTAGTCCAAGCCAAGTAAAAGGAAACTGGGTAATCCCTGCATCTAACATCTAATACACCCTCATCCCACTGGTTGACAGTCCCTGCCTTTGGGTAGGGAGCTGAGATTTCTTAGAAAGAGGCCTTCCTGTCAAAATGTGGCTTTGCCAGACCTATGAAAATCTTCTGAAATTTGTACAAATTATGAGACTTTGTAGAATGGGATTTCATGTGTTTGATAGAGACATGTGAGACTTCAGGGTATTCTGTGTTCAGATAAATCTCTCATGCATGACTACACTGTGTAGGTGCCATTCAGAGAGAAATACAGCCACGAGCCCAAACTACGCTGCTGAAGAACCTTCCCTATAATTGCTTACGTTGTGTTTGGTCAGGAAACTGAGAGCAGTCACTAATCTTTCAGTGATCCTCTCATCCCTTGCTGACAGTTAATCAGCATGAAAGAAGAAACCATCGGATTTAAACAGAAAAGAAAAATAAGGCAAGAGATTGGAGCAAGTAAATGAGGGAGGTTGAGATGGGAAGGGCAAGCTGGGTAAAGAGTTGGCAACCAGGAGGAGTAGGGGCTAATGAAGAAATTTAAGACAAGAAATAGAAGAAGTTTAACTGAAAGAGTGTTTGGGAGCCTGCTTTAAGTAATGGAAGAAGGCAGAACTCAATGAGTCATTCCAGAAATCTGAGAATTTCAACACTGGATTGACTAAACATAGAAGAGATATTATCATAAAAATATTGCTACAGTCTATTTTAATCCAATTTCAGGTCTGAGTTAAGTCATGCCAGTTCATGTCCTATTTTACACTAGTACAACACATATCTGGGTTGAAGCAGCTATTTCTGGGTGTAGGTAAGTCTGTAATTTGATGTCAAATTGGTGTTAAACTAGTCTGCTTTGAACTTATTTTCCTTCTTTCATTAATAATCCCAATATACTTGATAAACAAGAACTCTCCACCACTGTTAACTCTGCAACTGGCACACACTCTATCATTTTACAGGTGAAGAAAATCAGTCAGCTGAGTCATGTAATTTGCTTTAGAGAGAGCTCAGTGAATCAGTCAATGAGCCAGGAATGTAAATGCAGGAGTTTCTGACCTCTTGTTTCCTTCTATGTTTTATCCAGATACAGTACAAATATAACAAACTTGCTTTTCTTCTTTAACGTTTGTTGCTCGTATTGTTAATTGAAGTTATATTCAAGCTATGATGAGCCAACAGTCCTCCCATCTTTAAAAGCAAACACACTAGTTACTGCTGGTGAATACTTCTTATCTGTAAATGTTTTCTATGTTGCTCAAAACAAAGCTAAGAGTTGCTCTCTTTGCTTTGTCCTTTTCCCTAGAGGGAAAAAAAAAATGAAACAAGCACATTGAGAGCCAGAAAATTCTTGAAGTGAACAAAAGGGCAGACTCATTGTCAGTATGCACACACGAGTGCATCATACTTACAGAAATGTGGAATGGGGGTGGGAACTGTAGGAACAAGAGACAAACATGAAAGGCGAGAGGATGAGAAGGCTGGACTTGCATGTTAATAAGAACTCTCATTTAACTGGGAACTTCCTATCTCTACAGCGTTCCTTTTTCCACCATGCATTGTTTTTTTCCCCCTTTGCCTTATACGTTATTTCTTATCCGTTCCATGCTGTGTAAAAGCAGCATACAATTAGTTAATATCCTGATTTCTGAGAAAGTGCAATTCAGAGAGCATGCTACCACACACTGGGAAAAGTAATGCTGAAAGGAACCAGTACAGTAATCAGGGTAAAAGCTTCCAACATCCTTCTGCTAAAGGAAGAGTTTTGAATTATTCTGAGAAAGCAGACTGTCATGTTTTCAGCACTGCTACTAGATTACTTTTTATTTTGCACAAATGTGTTTCATTCATGTCTGAGAAGTAAATGTATTCTTGTGTAAGTGGGATATTTCAAAGCTGAATGAAAAGGAAATAAGCCAAACATCTGTGGGTTGTCAGATGTCTGATGTAAATGACATTAAAAAGAGGTAAAAATACCATCCCATTATTTGATATATTCCCCCCTCCCCCCCCATGCTCTCACCTAAGAACACCTAAATCTGTCATTCTTCCTTTCTGAGTAGGTCATATCATCTAAATCTCATCTTGCCCTTCCCCACTGTGCATGAGGCCCGTGGTAATCCTTGTAATAGAACAGACACCTGTTCTGATATTATGTTCAAAGAGAGACAGCCAGAAACAACTGCATTCTGCCCTACATCACTGTTCTTTATGTTCTTTATTGATTTCACAAGTGCATTATTTTGCTTTTTAGTCTGTATTTTCTCTTGATTTATCATTTATTTTTGAAAAGGGTAAGTTACATACAGTAAGATGCATACTTAGATAAGGATGGAGAAAATCACAGAATTAATAGATTTGAATAAACATAATCCAGTGTAGATCCACATGTAACAATGTCTTGAATTGTCTCTTCAATTTTCTGCTTACAGCTTGGGTTGTCAGGGAGGTACATTCTCAAGAGTCTGAAAAATACTGTTTCTTTTCCTTCCTCCCTTCCTTCCTTTCTGAAATACATTTAGCCTCTACTTAGTTTACTCTCCAATTCAGTTAATTGCACATAGTAATCCTCTCAATATAAACATTCAGAGCCTCAGTAGATTTTTGCATTCCTGCCTGAGCATTATCTGAGTGGCTTTTCAGGAAAAAAAAAAAAAAAATCACAACAAAAATCAGTAAGAATACAATCATCAAATATGTGTCCACTGAATAGAAAGAGATTGACTGTGTGGAATACACCCACCTGGTCCTACCATAATCCCTTCTCTGTATGCTAACAGATTGTTCCCAAGCCCTGATTATGTTGCTGACATTATGCTCATGAGGGAAATTCCTTCCCGACTCCAGATTTGGTGAATTTTTAACCCTGCTGATGTAAGCAAAGCGCACTGTAGTTATCTAAGACCCAATTTTCCAATCAGTTCTACATACAGATCTACGGAGGTAAACAGAATTGTACATGAGTAGATGAGAAAATGATTGAGACCCTAACATGATTTCTGCTTTACAGCTAAACCTAAAAAATAACTTCAAGCTAGCAGTGCTGATGAAAGTAATAAAACCACTCTCACCATTTTCTCTATCACCAGCTACTTGTCTCTGTCATCGTCTGTACAGGCACAAGTATTCATGCAAAGGCACAGCTGAGCCAGTGAAGTTAAAATGGGCCTAGAAACCAAGTGTAGATACATAACCTTCTTCCTAACATTCATTTGCTATTAATTTGCATGCATCTATACTTTTTGAGTAGGAAGACTTAAAAATTTCAGTACAGTCTTCAGTTGCTCTATCGGCACACTGAACTGTCACTAAAAGACCGACCACAAAAAGGGAGATGTGTAATGTACCAACACTGCATGTTATCCAAGCAGTATATATGTTGGAATATATATTTTTTGTCTTTCTTTATGATGGAGGATGGAAAACAGATTTTTTTTATTGTTATTATTATTTAGAAAGGCAGCTGTGATGCTGCATGCTGGCAGCAGAGAGCTGAAGATTAGGACTTCATGGTCCTATTGTTTTCTGTTCACTGGGTTCTTTAGCCAGACAAAAAAAGCATTATATATCATAGTCTGCCCTCTCTGAGTTGTCTAGCTTTGTATTTCTCTTCCTGTCCCATTCCTGCACTGAACTAACCATAATTAGGATTCGATTTTCTGTCTAGCTGAAATCTCTGTGATCCAATTACTTAAGATGCCTGATTACCGCTCCCCTTCACTCTCACGAGACCTTGACTACAACTCCTTTTAGGCCTTCATCTAAGAATTGGATTCTTTGTTTTGCCATTTAGGGAGGCAGCTCTCTCGAAATGTAGTGACTGCTCACTGTTAGCTTTCATTATTAAGCCTTTGAATTCCAGTGCCACGTGAAGATAAGCAAGAAGATGCACAAGTCTCATGCTCAGACTAGAGCTTTCAGTGTGACCCAGATCATATTCGGCATCAAGCATCATTATAGACTGCGACTACACCAAATTTCAAAGCCATAACAAGCGTCAAAAACTGAGCACCACAGAAATAAGAAGTGCCAGTTTTCAACAGGTCAGATCCGAGCAGAAGCTGGCATCCTCGGCACCACTATACTGCGCTGCTGTCGTGGTCTGCAGGAAGAAATACAATCGCAGAGTTGCCACTCGTGACAAATAACTCCGCGAGAAGCAGAATGAAGGA
Organism: Odontophorus gujanensis; assembly: GCA_013399175.1. Classification (NCBI taxonomy): domain Eukaryota; kingdom Metazoa; phylum Chordata; class Aves; order Galliformes; family Odontophoridae; genus Odontophorus; species Odontophorus gujanensis. The sequence continues at coordinate 529,556 of VXAB01005239.1, forward strand.
TATCTAACTCCCTCGGATTTGCCGTGAGGTTAATTGCTTCTGACAGCTGACCGCAGCCTCACCATAAGCCAAAGCCGACCCAGCTCCGGGCGGACCGGCACCTGCACGGCCACCGGGAGCCGCCCCACGGGAACGGGGTCAGGGCCTGCTGCGGTGTGCTGCGGGCACACCTCCTCCTTCCTACCCTCCCCGAGAGCTTCGGGATCGGTACGGAACGGGACCGGAGGCTGCGCGGGGTCGCCGCCCTCAGAACACCGCACTGAAGTAGTAACAAAACAAGTGAAGCGGAGTCCAACAGCTCCCAGCTTCAGGCGGGTGCTTCCGCCAGGACAGCCGGGACAACGCGTCCCTCCCGCCGCCACCGCCGCTCCTCAGGTGCGCGCCCGCCACCTGCTGCTGCTGCCGCCCCTCCCCCGCCTTTCCGGCCGCCGGCGCCTCCACCAGCGCCGCGCCTGCGCAGAGTGTGGCGGCGCGGAGCGGAGCCGGGGTGCTGCTGTTGCCGGCCGGTGTCCGGCGCGCGGACTCGGCGCGGCAAGCGAGCAGGCGGGGCGGGGCTGGGCTGGGCTGGGCTGGGCAAGGCTGGGCTGAGCTGAGCTGGGCGAGGCGAGGCGACAGCGACGCCGGCACGATGAACTCGCGCAAAGGTACCGCGGCGGGAAGCGGGGGGCGGGAAGCCGGGGGCTGCGCGGCCACTCTTAACACCGTGCTCCGTTCGTTCTTCTCCCGGCAGTGCTGGCCCTGCAGGCCCGCAGGCGGCGGCCGAAGCAGCCCGCGGCGGCCGGCAGGAGGGACAAGCACCCGCCGCCCCACAAGAAGTGAGTACGGAACGCCCGGGCCGCCGGGATGGAGCCTCCCCGCGCCCTCACCCC
>VXAB01005241.1:291-31634 GCA_013399175.1 Odontophorus gujanensis
CTCCAGACTAAAAAATCCCAGTTCCCTCAGCCGCTCCTCATAAGACTTGTGCTTCAGACCCCTCACCAGCTTCATTACCCTTCTCTGGACACACTCCAGGGTCACAGTGTCTTGTAGTGAGGGCCCCGAAACTGAGCACAGTGCTCAAAGTGTCAGCCTCACCAGGGCTAAGTACAGAGGGATGATCACTTCCCTGCTCTTGTTGGAAGCACTAGTTTCTGAAACAAGCCTGGATGCTTTTGGCCTTCTTGGCCACCTGGGCACACTGTTGGCTCATGTTCATCTGAGCATTAGCAAACACCCCCAGGTCCATTCTTTCCACACAGTCTTCCAGCCTCTCAACCCCAAGCCTGTAATGTTGCCTGAGGTTGTTGCGGCCACGGTGCAGGACCGGGCACTTGTTCTTGTTGAACTTTATCCCATTGGTCTCATCCCAGCTGCTTAGCCTGTTCTGATCCCTCTATAGGGCCTTCCTACTCCCAAGTGGATGAATACTTCTTCCAAAGGTGGTGTCACCTGCAAACTTTCTGACGATATACTCAATGCTAGCATTTGGGTCATCAATAATTAAGATATTAAACAGAGCTGGTCCCAATATTGACCTCTGAGGAAAACCACTTGTGACCAATCACCAGCTGGATTTAACTCCATTCTCTACCACTCTTCGGACCCAGCCATCCAGTCAGTTCTTTACCTAGCAGAGGGTATACCCGTTCAGCCCATGGGCTGCCAGCTTATCCAGGAGAATACAGTGAGAGACTGTCAAAGGCTTTGCTGACATCTGAGTAGACTGTGTCAACAGCAACCAGGCGGGTCACTTGATCGTAGAAGATCACGTTGGTCAGTCAGGACCTGCCTTTCATGAACCCATACTGACTGGGCCTGATACCCTGGTTCTCCCACATGTACTTTAACCTACAGCTCCTGTAGAAGTAAATTAGGCCTATCTGAGAGTCAAAATGGCGTTTAGAAAACTTCACAGAAGTCAAATCAATCTGTGGTTCACTTGCATTAGTGTTTGAGATAGTTAATGTAGTCTTAGCCTGCCTGTGTCCATTTGAACTATTGGGTATGCTTAAATACAATCATATAACTATTTATAGTCTGCATCTTACCACGTAGGGCCATTTTCTCTGTAAGAGAAAAACTCAGGCATTTTCACAGTAGGGATGAGTGTTGGAAAATATGTATGCTAGTTATTATGAAGTAGTTCAGAATTTCAAGGAATTGCCTGTTGGTATGCTGCACTGAGGTTCAAATAATGTGAAAGCACACAAAAACACATTCCTGGTTTCACTGTTGGGTAACAATGAAGAGCTTACTTTTAGACAAGAAAGAGTTGGTATATTACAGGAGTAAATAATTAGAAAACCTTCAGTATAGGAGCACACTAACAAATAACTCTTCACATTTTTTGAATGGTAATTTGCTAGAGTGTTGTGAGTACCAGAAAACTCAAACTTTAAACCCAGTCAAGAAACTAGCATTTGGAAAGCTTTTGCTTATGGTCATTGTTCTTTACTATCATTTGATGTCCCATTAACCCTTCATGTCCTGAAACTATGCTTAATTGTTGAATAAAAACATTTTCATTCAACCACTTCTACTTCTTTTGGCATTTATGTTGTAAATATTATATCAGTTCTGGGTGGAAGAAAGGCTATCAGTTGAGCCTCTGTTATTTGTCATCACTTCTACTACAGTAGTCAAGAACAGGAACAATAATTTGAATTTTCTAAGTGTAAATGCTCCTTAGTCAATAAGACCGCAAATTCTTGCTTAAGGATTGAAAAACAGTCATAAAAGTGTCTTTAAAAGCTACTTCCTCTGTCACTGCTGTTTGGGATCCTAACATCAGATTATTGTATGTTATGCAATTTTGATAGACTGTAGCTCAAGGACTGTAAAAAGTAGGTAATAGTTAAACAGTGAAATTTCCTTTTTGGTATGTATTAATTTTAAGATCAAAATCCAATTGACTTCTTGAATACCCATCTCCCTTAAATTGCTAATCATTTGCAAGTGAAAGATGTTAAAGTTGTGCATGTAGTAATATTGGAAAATATTTACTTGGAAAGCATTTACCTTCCTGAGGGCTGTGGTCCAAAGGCTGAAAAAAAAAAAAAAANAGGCTTCAGAAAAAAAAAAAAAAAAAAAAAAGCCAGGAAAAATGTTTCAGCTTTAAGGATGATGCAGAAAGTCTCAGCTGCCTTGATTAATGGATGGCTTAATTGTCCTGTGCATTCCTACAGATCACTGCTGATATAAACATATTCAGCAAATAGATTCCCCATGTTTTTCAGTTACCTCAAAAAAATAACTGATTTTTACAATATCTTTTTATACCCAAAAGGGCACATTTTATGAACAAGCTCAAGTGTTCTTGCAGCTTTAGTCCTGCTCATGAGTAACTTAATGTAATAATGATTTAATGAAAGAGGATTTCTTCCTTATTTCAGGTTGCTAGTATTGGAATCTACAGCTCCTTCAGGAGACATGTCCCGCCCACACCACATTGCATCAGTTGTTCCAAACCGGTATCCCCGCTGGTTCACTCTAAGTCACATTGAATCCCAGCAGTGTGAGCTGGCGTCAACCATGTTAACAGCAGCCAAAGGTACAGTGCTGTCAGTTACTCAGCTGAATGTATGCTTTTAATATTATATGGAGTAAACAGATTTTAAATCTTGTGTTTAGGAATCCAAATGGCAGTCTGACAGGAGCTTGAAATGGGAGCAACAGCAAGCTGAACTGAGTTAAATCTGTCACTAAATATTCTAGTAAAGCAGTTAAGCCATCTAGAGGGTAGCCAGATGGGCTTGATTTGAGGCTGAGAAGACAGCTTTTTGTTCTTCTGATATATGACTGTGAGACTCAGCAGTGGACAAGTAATGGCAAAAATTCACAAATTGGGTTGACCTTTTGGCATGTACTGCATGTAACGTCATCAGACACAAAAGGACTTTGTGCTCTCTTATATCTTCTGTTGATAAGTGATTTAATTACTAAGGTCTGTAACAACAGAATGCATACAACCAAATCCTTATAGTATTGCTGCAGCAAGGCAAGCTAAATTATAATGCATCTCTGGATGACTTGGGAGCTTGTTCTTCTTTGTTGATTCTGTTTACATCTTGCAGGTGATGTTCGGAGGCTGGAAACAGTGTTAGAATCCATACAGAAAAACATCCACTCTTCATCACACATCTTCAAACTTGCCCAGGATGCATTTAAAATAGCAACACTCATGGACAGCTTGCCTGACATCACTCTTCTAAAAGTTTCCCTGGAGCTGGGCCTTCAGGTATTTCCCTTGTTCATTATTAAGACAACAGAATACAGCAATTAGACTCTGTTGGTGGGTTCAGCTCTTCAAGTCTCTGAGGACCATATTGTCTTGAGCTCCATATAGAACTGTTAAATATCGTCTGCTGATGTGAACTTCACATTGGGACAAGGGTCTGCTCAGCCTCTTTATTCCATTTGGGTGGAAAGAACTGGAAGTAGCTGGCTGCAGGGCATTATTATGTTCATGGATCAGAGAAGACTGATGCAGTGAGTTCAGGAATTTATATAGCATTGGCCAGAGATAAAAAACTATTCTGCTGGCCAGAAATGTGCTAGATATTTTTCATGGTCTTGAGGGGCTTCTTACTACTCCTCCCATTCTTCCCTTCCTTTTTTTCCTAAACAAGATTTGGTAGGTTGCCAGCTGATTTAGTGGAAAAAGCCAGCAGCAATCATATGTCCTGTTTCTAAAACAGATTGTGGTAACAGCAGCCCTCTCACTTTCTTCATCAAATACTGCACTCCACATACTTAGAGACAGTCGTCTGCATCAGATGCAGTCTGAGGTGTGCAACAGCCTCAGGTCAGTTTTAAGGCACTTAGGAGACTTATCAAGCTAAAAGGATACAGCTCGATTTTTAAGTCTCTGGAGAGATATTGCCATACACTGATGAGTCTTGGAGATTACACAATTCAACAAAAATAAATCTCTTCATGCCTCTTCAGGGAGTTCTTTGAAAAATAGCATGCAAAGATCAGGAAATCATTTATTACTTTGCTTCAGTAAACAAAATTGCGAAGACTTCTGGGGAAGCGATATTGCATCCCAGTTGCTTCTCATGACAAAGGAAGGCACTACTTGCCTATTTCAAACTTTTAGAAGCTAAATTTTTTAATTAGCTAAGATTCTGTACGCTTCATTAGCTTTTCTTGTTAAAAACTGCTTCTTTTTTCACATCTAGGTATGTTTCCACTTTCAATGTTAATTTTCTTGAGAAAGAAAGATTTTTGACCTGTGAGTCACCTCAGACATGCAGGGATGATTCAGTAGTAGCAGTACACTTTGGATGTCGTTGTTTATGGATACCTGTGTGTGGTCGGTGGTGTCCTTGGAATGTCTTCAGTGAGGTCTAATGAGAGGGATATTGTGAATTTGTATTTCTTAGGAGAAAGTTCTTCCCTGAGAGAGTAGCATTGGAACAGGCTTCCCAGAGCTGTGGTCATGATACCAAACCAACGAGGGTTTTTGGACAATGCTCTCAGACAAGATTTTGGTTTTTGAGTGGTCCCTTCCAGCTTGAGATATTCTGTGATTCTACAATTCCTCTGGAATCCAGTACTTTTAATAAAACTAAACCTAAACAGTATAGAAATTGTCTCTCATTCTTTTCCAAGGTGACACCAACAATTTCACAACTCTTTCACTGGGTAATTCAAGACATAAAAGCTTCTTGCGTTGTTCTAGAGTTTGGAGAAATGTATGGACTAGTGTGTTCTTTCCCCCTGTTTCCAATGGCAGCACGTTCTGCAGAGGGAGAGCATTTAAACTTGCTATGGAAAGAGGTCATCAGCGTGGCAAAATGGTCATGGAATGTCTCAAGTGTATTCTAGCTTTCAGAACCGTACTGACACAGATATTCTAAGATCTGCAGGTGTAGGAGTAGCTTCTGTTCCTCCATTTGCTTGTCTTATGCTATACCAATGAGAATATTATTGCACATGTACAGACAGGTTTCTTGGCAGAATTGTTGAGTGAATTAGTGCAGATTATTGCTTGATGCATATTTGGCAAGTAGTATCCTTTCCATGAATACCTGTAAATAAACCTTATTCCAGTTTGCCTGTCTAAGAGTTTTCACATTGCTGCAGAAGCTAATGGTTGGCCATTTCTTGCATCTCTCATGAGTAGATGAGCTCTTTTGTTCCTCTAGATTATGAAACTTATAGAAATCCATTAGAACTAAGTGAAGAGACCTTGACTTTCAGACAATCTACTAAATTCAAAGGAGTTTCCTGTCATTTTCAGACTTGCTGTTGAGAAGCCCTCTTCCATTGACAAAAGAGATGTCTCAGGAGTATTTTGAGCTGTGTGTGTGAAACAGCTCTTTGGCAACATGGATGATATTTTAAATTAGCTTCAGCTCCTCTTTGATCAAGACATCAATATATGCTTCATTTGAAATGTTTGGGTTTTTTGTTTTTGTTTTCTTTTTAATCATCATTAAAGGGCCCCTCTCTTAGTGTTCTCAGCTTGTCAGTTTAATCAGGTGAAAAAAACAGTTCCAAAATAGTTGAAGACAAATTTGTCCAAGTCAGGGGACTAGATAATGGAGTTGTGTTTTGCTCTCATGTTAGGACTGTCTACACTGGAGTTGTTTATTTTGTCTGTGCTTGCTGAAGGCTCTTGTGAGTGATCCTTTTACAGACCACCATGGAGAAGAATGTAATCAGAGAAGACTTCAAATAAAGTTGTCATTCATAGTTTCTTTGTTTGTTTGTTTGTTTGTTTTAACCTTTTACCACCTGCAGCAATAGCAGAATTCAATCCATAGATCGATTTTCTGTTGGGTTCACTCTAGTTGGGGTAAGCTGAAAATTTACCTTGGATACTGGAAGTGTTAGCCATCAATTTTCTGTGCATTAGTAAAGAAAGTTATCTTGACTTTCTCTTTGATAGAGCAGACAGATACTCCTGTTGTAGTTTAACCCAGCAGGTGGCTCAGCAGGCTCAGCACCACACAGTTGTTTACTCACTCCCCTGCTTTCCAATGGGATGAGAAAGAGAATAAAAAAAGAAAAAAAATTGTACCAGACACTCTGAAGAAAACAGTTTCATCCCACCTGAAACTAGGACAACTCCAAAGCATTTTGACTTGCAGATGCTGTTTCCATTCCAGAAATACTTCAAGCAAAGGCTTTTTCCAAGCTCGATGTTAGCTTGTTTTCATTTGAAATCGTATGGAGCTGACTCTTACAAATCAACTTACTTTCTTACAATATGCTATTCTCTGCTCTAGCACTTACATTACTTACTTAGTCAAGCTGATGCTCCAACGTTTGAGGCTGGTAAAGCCAACAAAATTCTTACCCTGTGGCAGCCAGTCTCCAAGATTCCGAAGTGGGAATGCTTGGAGACCAGCATCCAATCAAAACCACATAGTTCATTCATGTTCTTTAGTAGTCTTCACATCTTCTTATCTTTTCTACAGTTTAGGACAGAAGGAGGTGGCAGGAATAACTGGTATGACCGAGGTCTGTATACTGCTTTGAAGTCACCTTAATACTGGGAAGGCATATCAACTGAGAACCCCCTTACTTGGCTGCAAAATGTTTAATGGGTGAATTTTATGACTTTAATAGGTATTGCTCATTGCTGAGAGCTTTATGATTGACATAATTTCATTACTCCAGCTATTACCGTGGTATTATGACTGAGACAGTGAAAGAGAAGACTGTTTGCATTCTTTACCTGTATCTGTGGAATGTCCAATTAGCCAAAGCAAGCTTTCTGTGCAGTGGGTTTTTTGTTTGTTTGTTTTTGTTTTTGTGTTTTTGTTTTTTTTAACCAAAGAAGTGTTTTTGCCTACGTATTGTAAATAATACAGACAGTAGCTGGAAGTGGAATAAAATTGGGGCACGACAGTCAAAACCTTGGGAATGATGGAATTCCTTAAATAGAATCATTAGTAATTGGTCGGACTTTCTTTTGGTTTTGCTTTTCTCTAACAAAACAGAGTCTTTTATTTATACTCGAAGTGCCTGCAGTTGGAATTACATTCTGCATGCCCTTCCTAGGTATTTTCAAATCTTTGGACATACCAACTGAAAGACAGCAGAGTGGAGAGAGCAAGAAGCTGCTATTTTGAACTCCAGTGTATCTGTGTAACCTAAATACCTAGCTGCTTGTCTTCTGTATCAGTTTTGCAGTTGGGATTATTTGTTTTTGTTTCAATAGGTGATGCGGATGACATTGTCAACGCTGAATTGGCGACGGCGGGAAATGGTGAGGTGGCTGGTAACATGTGCAACAGAAGTAGGTATGTTCCAAGACACTGTTCAAGAGCTTTTGCCTTTTCATCAGTTAATCTTGGATAACTTGGTCTCAACCTTGGATAACCTTGATCTTATTTGTTAATGCCAAATTTCTGCAAATGTTTCTGGCTTTCTATTACCTAGAAAATTTCTTCATATAGAAGGCATTAATTATGGCAATAATGAGTGGTTTTCTTGAGCACATGATGGAATAGGCACAGGCCAGATAAGATAATATTTGAGTAATGCAGTGTGACATTTTTGCCCTGCAGCATAGAGGAGTGCATAACATCATGGGAAATATCCCAGATTTCCCCTTCTACTCTCTATATTATATTTGGATTCGATGTTGCAGCACAGAAGAAGCTTGCTGTTGTGGATTGTTTCACTATGCTAAAACTTTACTTTTTGGGGTTTGGGGTGCAGATGAGATAGCTATTTGATCAGCTATGGGGAAGAGGAACCGCAAAAAAATATGAATGAAATGCTGAGAATAATCTCATGAAGAGGTTCTCAATTTCTTATTTTAAAACCTCTGGATAAATTCAAGTTTAGAGTGTAACACAACTTTGTAACGTGACTTTGTTATGTGCTGGAAAGCAAACCAATTAGTAATATAACCATTGTTTAACCACACAAGATTAAAATAAAAATGAAGTGGAAACAGAATCAGCTTCATCCTTAAGAAAACAGCAGTGAAAGACTGGTGCACTCAGCAGGACATTCTGTTCATTTCTATATTCTGCCATGGATTTCCTGTGTGTGTTGCATCCCTTAGCTTCTGTATTCCTGTTTACTATCTGAAGATGGGGATACAGAATCTAAAAGTGAATATGCAGATATTTAAAACTGTAGCTCAGAAAAATGAAATAATAATTTAAAAAACAACAACTGTGGTAGTAGGGACAATATGAATACTACAATAAAGGATCAGTTTTAATTGCCATTAGAGGTATTTCTTGAAAGCATGGTTCATGTGTTTGAGTTGGATTGTTTCATAGGTGCATCTGAGTTTCAGAACTTTATAAAATTGCAGCTGCTTATGCTTTGGATTAGTTTATTCTTTTTATGCTTAACTGGGAAAGTAATGTTGTCAGTAGCTTAGGAAAATACAGCTTGCCTTTGTATGCCCTCAGCCAGAAGTTGGTTTGTGTCTGCAAATGTTGATACAGTGCTCTTATTTTATTGTTTTCGTATCTTTGCAGAGATAATTATTATTGAGCATATATATGATTACAGGTATTAGTGCCTGAATATTATTTTGTGCAGTTGAATATTGGCAAATAAAATGCTGATTGTAAAAGTTTTAAATTAGTTTACATATTCTAATAGAAGCATCTTATAAAGAACCTGTAATGTCATGCAAAGTACTCTTGAGTCTTAATCATGTTGGTAAACTAAGGAATCTGCTTATTTAAATGAAGTTACAGTACCCTCTGGCTGTGCTCAATTTTTGCACGAGTGAAGGGATGTACAGGAAGCATCAGGGTCCTGCAGAGAAAATGAGGACCTCTGGATGTGGTCTAGGTGTGCTCACAAATGTGTGTAAACTGCCTCTAGCATAAATAGGGCACTCTAGTTGGCTATAAAATTAAATTATGGAACCCATCAATCAGAGTTCCCCTCATTTTCCCCCTGCCAAACAAACATATTCACATGGGAGATGAAGTGATACTAAATAAAATACCTATTTCAGATAATAACAAGTAGTGATTATTGCTCCAAGTATTTTCCTAGTATAGAGCTTAGTGTTCAGTTGTGTTTGATTTTGATTCAAGCTGTATCTGAAAACCTGTTGGAAGCAGGTATGGCGGGTAGGATTTTTGGGTCTTTTTTTCTTTGTTTTAAGGCATGCCTAGTATTAAATGCCATGGTGTCCTATTAAGTAAGCCACTTAGCATGGTTTCTTATTCTTTTTTACATACACTTTACTTTGAGGTGCATACTGAGAAAAGAAATTAAGATTGCCTTTTAAAATAGTTCAGTGTGAAGGTTGCTTTTGAGTGGTGTGATGAGAGACCAAATGAGCCAGTACTTGTTATCCAAATTGTTTTAAATAATAAATAAAACAGCTCAGTTGTCACACCAGGAGATTAAAGGTCTTAAAGTCTTACAGACTTTTTTATGTTGTTCTCCGTATTTCAGCAATTGCTACAGATTTTGCACAGTAGTCTCTGTTTTGTTGTCCTTTTTAAGCCTTTCTTGATATGGCACACCCCCTTGATAACCTCACAGACCGCTGAAAATGCAGTCTCTCACTGAATGTTTATATTGCTGGGTTTTATCAGCTACAGCTGATCTTTTCTTTCTCTTACAGGTGTTTATGCACTGGATAGCATCATGCAAAACTGGTTTACACTGTTCACTCCAACCGAAGCCACTAGTATTGTTGCTACGACAGTGATGTCCAACAGCACCATCGTCCGTCTGCATCTGGACTGCCATCAGCAGGAGAAGTTGGCCAGCAGTGCTAGGACACTTGCTCTACAGTGTGCCATGAAGGATCCTCAAAACTGTGCTCTCTCTGCACTGACCTTATGTGAAAAGGATCATATAGCTTTTGAGACCGCTTACCAAATTGTTCTAGATGCTGCTACAACTGGCATGAGCTACTCGCAGCTTTTCACTATAGCACGATACATGGAGCACCGTGGCTACCCCATGCGGGCCTACAAGCTGGCCACTTTGGCCATGACACATCTCAACCTGAGTTACAATCAGGACACACACCCTGCCATTAATGACGTTCTGTGGGCATGTGCTCTCAGCCACTCCCTTGGGAAAAATGAGCTAGCAGCTATAATACCTCTAGTGGTCAAAAGTGTCAAATGTGCAACAGTACTGTCAGACATTTTGCGTAGGTGTACTTTGACCACTCCTGGCATGGTAGGACTTCATGGAAGGAGGAACTCTGGTAAGCTCATGTCACTGGACAAAGCCCCTTTAAGGCAACTCTTGGATGCCACGATTGGAGCCTACATTAATACAACTCATTCACGTCTCACTCACATCAGCCCTCGACACTATAGTGAGTTTATAGAGTTCCTCAGCAAGGCTCGAGAGACCTTCTTAATGGCTCATGATGGACACATCCAGTTTACACAGTTCATTGACAACCTAAAACAAATCTACAANAAAAAAAAAAAGAATGAGAGCATTTATTGTACTGTATATATATTATAGTATATGTCTGAATATTGAAAAATATAACATTAACTAATTTATAAAAAAATCTATGTAATGCAAAATACTTGAAGCTGCAGTAGTTTGGTTTTAAACTGAAAAAGAAAACCTATCAGAAGGACTACAGTGCACCTTGCTTCAGGGTTGGCTCAGGTGGTGAACTATATGCTGGGCATCTATGCAGAGCCAACTTTTGGATTGCATGGTTGGACTGATAACTAATGGGGAATATTTTATATATATATATTTATACAACTCGTGTATACATATATATGTATACACACATACACACATGCTTGTAACAGGCACTATAGTAAAGAGGGACAACAAAAAATACACAGCCAGAGCAGCAAGCCTTAGCATTAAGAATACAGTATGCCAGAACTGGGGTTTGTGCCTCCTAGCCTAGGAAACTTAAAAGAAATATCCTTTTTGACACAAAACGCAAAATGTTTTCCAAAACGATTGACGTAATACATTACGCCTTTGCAGTGAGCTAATAATAAGCTAACCTTTGTGCACAAATAACATATATATATATATTATATATATATATTCTGCATAGGTATTTTGACTTTGTGCAGGACAGAAAGTTGTGTAGGTATGACTGTTCTACTTTTCAGTTTGTTTTTTTAATATATTTTATTTTCTCTAGAAATACTCAGACAAAAGCAGCCTTCTATCTTGCCTTGTCTTAATGCTTTAAAATAACCAAACTGGAGATCTAACTACCAAACTGTTCATTATATTATTAAATACCAACTTTGGTTACAGTATAGTGTCTTTACTTTAGCTGATGGTTCTGTATCCTTGTGCTTTTTAAAGCAGTTTTTACGTTTTGGTGCAAAAGTTGTCCAGTGTCTCTTGTTCCCTTCATTAGAGAACATGCTAGAGGTATGTTTGTAGGTATTTTTGTTTAGAAAATCTATTTCATGCTCTCCATTTTATTTATTATAATAGATAAAAAGGTTGTACTTCATCACCCATGTAAACATGCTCATGAAGTTGAAAGTAATTAAGATTTGATACACTGATATCAATTTATTTATGTAACTAAATCACTGTTTTATAAACTTGTTAATGATCAACAATTTTTTTGTTTTGATTAAAATTAGTTTTTTGAAAGTTGATTCTGTCTCCTTTATGGTGTCTGTTACTGGAGTTGAATTGTGAACGAATGGTTTGTGGATCTTAAATGCCTGGCTTACAACTCTGGGGCATTACAGTCTTAAGCAATATGGCCACAAAGTACAGGAAAGAATTCTGTTCCTCAAAAAACTCCAGAGGAGTTGCTGCACCAGGTCCTGGTGCATCAGGAGGCACCAAACACTGCCTACAATTGAAGGAATATGTGTAGACTACACAGTGAAACTTTAAAACTTGACATATTGCCCTGGTGGGGTTGTTGTGTGACATCTTCCATCTCAAGGGATTGCTTTGATGACAGAGCTGGTGTGCTGCCAGTAAGCGCAAGAACAGTTCTTGATGTTCTTTGATTGGCTTCTCTAAAATATATTGTGTGTTCTGGCCTGTGCAGCTTACTCCACCAGACTCACAGCTCTCAGTGAATGTTTCTGCTTCTTGGAAACACTTGTTTTGTAGGGTTTGCGTAAGTTTTCCTGTCCTCAGTGAATAAGATGTTATGGCATGACTGAAAATAGGATAGGAACTCTCTGCATTACCATGATCTTTTATCTTCATTACGTTACACGATGTCATACTTGACTATGTAATCTGTACACCTTCCCTTTCTTTTTCAGTATCTTCTGCGGAAAAAAGAACTGGCAAGCAGCTATCAGAGAGAAGCCAGTGTACCCGTGAATTCTGACAGTGAGACTTGAGTCACTGGAAGATTAAGAAGGAAAAGGTCTGAATCTTTGCATAAATTCTCGTGTAAATCAACCTTTTATAATGTCTTCCAAATAACTCAAATGATAGTTCTGATGTTCTGTACCGCGGAATCATAGAATGCTTGGGTTGGAAAGGACCCCAAGGATCGTCAGGTTCTAATCCCCTGCCACAGGAAGAGCCACCAACCTCCAGATCTGGTACTAGATCAGGGCCCCATCCAACCTGGTCTTAAACGCCTCCAGGAATGGGGCATCCACAGCCTCTCCAGGCAACTTGTGCCCACACCTCAGCACTCGGTAAAAAACTTGCCCCTGACATCCAATCTAAACCTTCCCTCCTTGAACTTAAAACCATTCCCCCTTGTCCTATCACTATCTACTTTTCTAAACATCAATTCCCCTCCTGTTTGTAATCCCATTTTAAATACTGGAAAGCTGCAGTGAAGTGTCCTCACAGCCTTCTCTTCTCCAGGTTGAATAAGCTAAGTTCCCTCAGACTGTCTTTGCAGGGGAGGTGCTCCAGCCCTCTGGTCCAACCTTCTGTAACTTCTTTCCCTTCCTAGTAGTGGACTCTCACTGTATTTGAATTTTCTTTAAGTAATTGTTGCAAATATTGTGGAACAATAGGATATTGTATTCTGTAATAGGGTCAGCATGCTTTTCTTTGCCTTGTAAAAATAATTCAGTGTTAAGGATATTGAAGACTATGGAGATTGCAGAACAGTAATATGTTTGAAGACAGGGATTAGAATTAAATACAGTCTTGGTCACTGCAACCTGCTTTTGGTGAGCAGAATGGCTTATTCTCCTATCAGAACTGATGGAAGTTTATTTGATGTATTTTCATGACTGATTGATGTATCCTGTAGTCCTTAGCGGTGCTACTCAGTGATAACTGTAACAAATCAAAAACCCCCAGAGACTAAGTGAGTCTTGGCCAGTATTTCTAGTTCATTTGTATACTGCTCTTTTTTTTATTATTATTATTTTGCAGAGCTGTAAGGAGCCTAGAAAAAAGTAATCCATGACAAAAAAAAGTCTGAGGGCTCTGTTGGTGAAAATTGTGATCAAATATTTCTGAAGTAATTTGTAAATCTATGTATTGGAATCAGTTTTGGAACAAGGAAGCCTAGCTGAAATATAATGACTAAGAGTGCTTATCTTTGTACCATGTCTTTGAGATCTGCAATGGAATACTACTGCTATCACTGTCTTAAAGTGTTAACATACCTTTTGATATTCACTTAAATGGGAACTTCCTTTTTTTTATTATTTTTTAAATCCAGGACCTGTTTAGTAGTTAAGAGAACTGAAAATGATTCTCCTGTATCACAGACTGCCGTTGAATCTTCATGCACTTGGTGAGTTGACTGAAATTCTGAAAGATGTGGTTTTGTTTCTGAATTATGAGATTCTGCCCTGTGTCCCCCAAAATTGGCTTTTGTTTATAACTTCATGTTGAAAGTTCCTCTATAGACTTTATTTTGCCAGAACAGAAGCCTGGAGAAATTCTTCTTACCCAAACTACATTACTTCAATATAGCTTTTTAGTGTTTTGGCACTGTATGTTTCCACGTCTAGTTTTCCATTTGGAGAAAACTGTTTAAGTTTTCTTCATGAAAGAGAAAAAGAGGCATGTGTGAGAGACTCAGGCTTTATATACTGAGGTGCAACTAAGTCCAAGACAGTTTAGCTTCCATCTGAGTACTTCATGTCTTAATCTCATTTGGTTTTGGTGCCATGATAATAGTGCTAAAACTGGACTGCATGTAGATGACAAGGAGCTTTATTAGATTCTTTCTAAATTGTAGGTAGGATTCTGAATCTAGTGCTGTGACTGGAAGACAGAGTCTGTAGATCACTGTGGTTGTCTAGCAGAACAGATGGAGCTCTTTCAAAATGATGAATTTGCTAATATGTGCAATCAGTGCTTTGGGTGAACAACCAACAGTTTTTGAAGTACACTTGAAATTTTGTAGGCCCTTATCTCTTTGTTTCCCTTTTTGTTTTCTCTCTCTCTTTTCTTTGTACATTTGTCTTAAATTTTATGTTACAAGCTTTCAGAAGTCTCTGAGAGTCACTTTTCAATAACGCTTTAGTATTTTAAAGCATTTGGTTTCTGAAGTCAATTTAGTTTGAGCTCAGTTTTTTTTTCAGGTTTGTTGAGGAGTAATTAAGATTCTATATAAGTAGGTATAAGTAACCTAAATGCATCAAAACTGGAGTGCTGTTTATGTAGAGGAAAATTTGACTTCCTGAACGGTGCCAATCTGTATCTGTAGTTCCATAGAGTGAATTGACTTGAGAAGTAAATTTATTTCAGTGAGACATCTTCAATTTGATCTAAAATATGGATTTTTTACTGAAAAGTCAGGCACCTTTCCATTTTTTTATTTCAAAAATAAAATAATAGAAGTCACATTGATTCATTTTTTAATGCAGGATGTAGCTTACAGAAATAGCAATATAATTGGTACGTTTACAAGACTGTGAAACACAACATCCTAATGCCTTAAGGATAAAATATGATGTGCTGGAAGACAAATATTTTTGTCATCTTTTTACGCGTTCATTCCCAAGAAAGCATACTTCTTACAAGGATAAGAGAGGAAGGAGCACAAACTCCAGTCTTAAGTTTAAACTTTGCCTCAAGACAATGCAACAAGTAGTAAAGTTGGAGTATTTTGCAGCATTGCAGATCATACTGAATGTAAGATAAAGGTAAGTTTAAGGAATGGCTTTACTGATTATCTTCCTCTCTGTAGAAGCATAAGCTATATACCACACATTGGAAGCAGGAGCATTACCTCTACCAGTGCTCTGGGATGTTGACAGTAAGCATCTAGATCTAGAGGCACTAAAGACAGTAGAAGTATAGCATTGTATGCTCTGAGAAAAAGAACCTGCCTTAAAAGGAAAATCATATCAGCTGCTATATTTGCAGACATCTGCAAGGTCACAGGAGCAAAGATTTCTATTAACATATCTTGGCTACAAAGCACAAGTTATTCCTGAAACCAACCCTGAAGTATCTGTGCCTTTTCTAGTTGTAGAGAGTGGCTATAACTAGATAATTAGTTCAATTATCATGAACTGCCTTAAAAAAAACAAAACAACAGGATCTTACTACACGATGTGAAGAGCTCTCTCCGAATCTCTCCTTGTTTATCTAATTCAAATATTTAGTGCTTCTATGCTTTTATTTGTTGTTGATGTTAAGTCTCACAGTTTGAAGCCAAAACTTACACATCAGTAACAGAATCCATGCTCCTACTGATTTTCCTGAGCACTAGTGCATCCTTTGGAATCAAAAGGCTGCAAAGAGGTGTAGGTGCCACATCCAAATCAAACTGTCTAAGTCTATGCTTGTTATTACTTCATTTTCTCAGTCTTAATCTTTCTGTAGATATAATATCAAGTCCTTTGTATTTGAAAGAATGCTTAGATGGAAGATGATGACCTTGGCATTTCTTTCTTGGAATCTGGTATTGTAAAGTGAGCAGTAGAATGATTTCTTGGTAACTGTGTTCTGTGGCCATGCTCATCTTAGGCTTTGTTGGAAGTATCCATGGAGAAGTGAATGAGGAAGGTGAACTACTGGTTCTTAAGAGCTTGATGAGCTAAGACTCAAGGCAGCATGCACAGCTACCGTGTATATGTAGCGCTGTCTTCCTTCCCAACTTATCCTTCTGACATTGGAATCACTTGTCTGACTGCAGAAAGTCTTGATTTGGTGTCCCAGGATTCAAAGGCAAATCACTGTTCATAGAAGCATTCTGTAAAGTTGAAAAAAATGGATGGGGGTGATTCAGGACAAATCTAAATATTCATCTGGTGAAGTTGCTGGAATTACGTCAAGGCTCATCTTGGCACAGAATTTAGTGAAGCTTGTTAGTTATAAAAACAACAGTGGTTAGAGAAGGAGTGCCAAATTCTGCCCAGTCAGTGGGCAGGAAAGATCGTTTGGGGTTCGTGGCCTTCAATTCCAGATGACCTGAATCTCATTAAACAGCAAAGTAACTAATTATAAAGCGCTTTCTTTTTTTTTTATCACTTCATTTTTCCTGCACATGGGGAAATGAGTCAGACAGGCTGCAGTTCATCTCATAGACAAGTTGTTGATGTAGCAACTGAAGCCCTCTCTCCCTTCTGAAAATGCGTGGTCTGGGACAAATGTTGAAGTTGCTTGTGCTGATTTGCTGACCTGTTAACAAACCTCTACCAGCGCAACAAGGAAAATTTCATGAAAAGCTCTCCCAGCTAGGTCTTATTTGTATGATGCTGAACATCAACTATTTACTTCAGTGAGTGGAAACTATGGTTTCTGAGGAAAAAAAGATTTGTTCAAAACATGTATCAAAAGGGTGTTGTTGAATTCCTCTTTGCAGAAAAAATGGCACCCACTGATATTCATCAATGCTATGGAGCCCAGAGCAGTGGATGTGAGCACAGTGAGATGGTGGGTGTTGCATTTCAGCAGTACACAGTGACAGTGTGTCACCTCTGCTGGTGCAGACTTTTACAAGCACGGGATACAGGCTCTCGCACATCACTGATGAAAATGCATAGCCAATGATGGTGACTGTGTTGAAAAGTAGTATTTTGTAGTTAAGAATTTGCTCTATCAAATAGTGCTATTGTACTCTTTGTATCTGTTGTAGTTTCCGTGGAAATAAAAAGCATGTGAGTGACCTAGATACAACAGCCATCATCGCTTACTGGTTGTCTTTTCTTGGGGGAGAAGAGAAGGAACTTTCTTTGGAAACTGTTGAGTGTGAAAGATGTTAAAAATCCGTTTTCTTCAGCCATCTGATAGATTTCTCTTGGTCTATTAACTAGCTAACAATATAGATCCTGCAATAACCAAGGGATGTTTTGTCCACTTACTCAGTATGGCTTTTCTTCTCCACCTCTGTGTTCATGGGAATACCTGACACAAGATGTGCTTTATTCTTGAACACTGTGGTACACCTTGTGAGTCATAGAATGGCTTGGGTTGGAAGAGACCATAAGGATCACACAGTTCCAACCCACTGCCATAGGCAGGTTACCACCCACCAGCTCAGGCTGCCAGGGCTCCATCCAACCTGGCCTTGAGCACCTCCAGGGATGGTGCACTCACAGTATCTCTGGGAAACCTGTGCTAGTGCCTCACCAACTTCTCTGTCAAAAATCATAAAATAGTTCTTCCTGATATCGAACCTAAATCTCCCCTCCTTTAGTTTAAAGCCAGTCCTCCTTGTCCTATCACTATCTACCCATGTAAAAAGTTCACTCCCCTCCTGTTTATAATCTCCTTTTAAATATTGGAAGGCCATAATGAGGTCTCCCTTCATCCTTCTCTTCTCCAGGCTGAGCGTGCCCAGCTTCCCCAGCCTTTCTATGTAGGAGATGTGCTTCCGCCCTCTGATCATCTTTGTAGTCCTCTTCTGAATCCGCTCCAACAGGTCCACATTTTTCTTGTGCTGGTGGCCCCATGTGTGGATGCAGTACTACAGGTTGGGGCTCAGGAAGACAGAGAGAGGGTACAATCTTCTCCCTTGCCCGTCTGGCCACCCCTCTGTTGATGCAACTCAGGAGGCTATCTGCATTCCTATTACACTGTGTAATCAAGAGGCTTTTGGTTTTGAAAGCTGAGCTTCTCCAATCATAATTGGGAATCCAGGGGCTAAATTAAAACCACTAGGCACAAGACTTGAGGTAGTCTGACGTAAGCAGTGTTGCTCGCTTGTTAGTCATTTGGAAGGTCTTTCATAGAACTCTTACCTAAATCATACAATTGGCAATTGAGAAGTCTAATGGGAATGCTGGGAAATTTAGTGTGAGATGAAAAAGAAACTTCAGCATTGCTCTACACAGAGATGAACGTAGAGGGGGACTGTACTCTTCCCTCAAGAGTTTTCAAGCTGCTCTAAACCTTTTATAGTCTTCAAAGAAGGTTTTTCTGCATGCAAAGGATTAACTTTTGTGGTAGAACACAGGCTTTTATTTCATAGCTCACATTTTACCAGCTGTTTCTACATTAGCCATGTGAAATGATCAAGGACTTTCTCCATATCTCAATCATTCTTTTTCCATTTCACTACTTGCAAGGCTTATACAGCGTCTCTCTGAGTTCCTCATACTGGACCACTTCAGCTTACTGTGGCAAATATAGTGTGACCAGTTTTGTTCTGGTTTTGTTTGGAAACTGAGCATTACAACACTCAGTTTCTGTCTTTTAGAGAAATTTTAAGGGCCATATGTGTAATTCTCTACTGAGGGAGATGCGGCTATGGCTCGTGAGGAGTGATATGATGCCCTTCAGTGTTTGATGTTTTGTGTTTTGTGAGCATACTGACTTCCTTAAGCAGGAAATGCAGGAAATGTAGCTCCCCCTCCTTTTTTCTTTTGTTCTTTTTTTATGCAAAGATTTTCCTATGTTTGGTCTTTCATCAGAAAGGAATCAAATCAGGAAAGCAATAATTTCCAACAAGACTGTGGAGAATATCGCTAAGCATATGCATTCCCATGACGCAAAGTCCTCTACTCCTAGCAAAGTCCAGGCAAACTAGGCAGAGGTTTGATGCTTTGATCTTTTGGTTGCCTGTTGTTTAGAACACAGATGGTCTCTTTATCTCCTGTGTGTTTAGTGGGGTGGGAGGAGGGTATTTAATTGAATGTACTAAAATGGCAGTGATTCTTTTTAGCCCAGTGTGAAAAATGCTGTTTTATGCACCTGTTTGTCCTGTTGAACTAGAGAATAACATGTATTTCTGGTGCGCTTGCCACATTGGCAGTCTCCTTGTGCTATCTTGCTGCTCACTCTGTGCTACTTACAATACATCCAGGCTATCTGATACCAGCAGCAATCCTGAGTCTCTCTTTCATACAGATGGGAAATAGAATGAGAGACATTTCTAACATTTGGACTGACGCTTGAGAAGTGCAGCTGCATTGATAGCACTGAGCTGAAGTCTGACTCTAGGAACTGCTGTGTTTAGGGCCTGACTTGCCAGTAATTTTGCAGAGGTTTTGCACTTGTTATTGTTCAACTGTGTACTTACAGGTGAACATGTTCAACAGGAGGAGGCACAGATTGGCCCTGCAGCATAGGGATGAGAGGGTAGCTCAAATCAATCACAGCTGCTCACCACAGGTCTGAGCTTTTCTTGGGGTGCTGCAGCTGGGTGAAACACCATTCACAGCTGGCTGGTTGCTGCCTGATAGCCATGGCTTCTGTCTTTCCAAGCAGCGTGCTTCCTGCAAGGGTGTGCTGTGGCCAAGCCAAGCACAAGGGTCACAACAGCCAGATAGAGAGGTTTTTTTTCTGGCACAACTATGCAACCTGATAAAATACAGACATAGGTAGTCCTGTTTCCTCTTTTGCTCATGCTGAATACTGATAATGCTGAAGATTAAGAAAATAAGGTGAGCTCTGTACAGTGTGTATGACAGAGAGATCAGGGATCTTCCCTGCTGCCTCTGTGCTGTTCTCCCATGAGCCTGAGTGACTGCTGCCTCTGTGGCTTTGTTTGAAGCGAGCACTCTTATGCGTCTCTTGGCAAGTCTGCTGAAAGCCAGGAATAGCAGTGATTTTTCTGTATGCAAGAGCTGTGAGGAATTAAACAGCTTATTTAACTGCTATACTGTGAACTCGTGATTACATTCAGAAATGATAGTGTGTTGGAATTCAGTTATAAAACATGTTCTTTGGCTTGGTGTCTGGGTTTTCCAAATAGCGGCTGTCTTCAGCTTGCTGCATTTATTGCATGGATCAGGAGCGCAAGGCACTGGTCCCTGGAAGCTGCCATTCCAGAAGATTAAGTACATTTGGCTTTTGTGAGTTTGCTTATTTGCTTCCAAGAATGCTTGTGCTATCAACCAGGCTGGTAGCAGTTCCCATAAAGACCTCAGGAATCCCTGACGTGAAGACCTGGTGTAAGTCTCTACAAGTCTTACTGATTTAGGCTCTGGATTGCCAAGATACAGAGGACACAATTTAGTGTCTGTGCATGAGGAATCCCTCTGATGTCAAAGGAGTTCTTATTTCTACCAGGTACTTTATTTGAAAGAGGACCTGGGAGCACAGAGGAGCTCACAGCAGTGTTTGGGGGCCCCCAGCCCTGACTGCCCACAGAGATGGGAGATGTCCTCAAAAATAAATATGAGGTGTACATGAGGGAGGTTGGTGAGAGAACAGTCTGGTTTTCTTAAGTGGAGAAGCTTTTCATTGAATTTACATTGTAATTTCTGTTGTTTTCTTTTCTTTCTTTCTCTCTCCCTCTCTTTTTATTTTATTTCTTTTTTTCCCAGCTGAAAATAAAAAGTAGAATGCTAGTGAAAAATAAAACTTAAATTGCTTCTTGGCAGCTCTGTTTCACTAGCTGTTGTTCTGCAAATGTATGAAAGCTCTTTGCAGCCTAGTGTTTAAAAAAAAAAAAAGCTCCTATTTAAAGGTAGCTTTTGTAAGCTTCTGATAAAGGAGTTTTTCAAACCACTGCTTGTTTAGCAAATAGCTCATTATAGCCCTGCTGCAGAAATGTGCAGGGGGAGGATTAGGGAGGCTCCCATTGCAGTAGCATCATAACCTTCCCAATAAGTGACCTTCCCTGAAAGGGCAGTTGCTTTTAAGATTTGGAAAATAAGTTGTAACTAGCTCTAACAGGAGAGCAATGAAAGAAAAGTGTGATGTCACAGTCTGAAAGCAAATTCTTCTATTGATATAGATTGGGCTATGGAGATGAATTAAAGACTAAGATTTCTTGTGTTTGTGTACACATGCACACTTTTCGTAGTCTTGATATGGAAACAGATGAATTGAGTCTGTCTCTGCCAAGTGCCATATGCTTACAGCTGAATTATAAAATGCTTTAAAATCGGAGTTTATAATGCAAACACTGAGACATCCTTGAATATGTTGATGGCAATAGGCACCATCATAATAAATCCCATAGAGGTTTTAAAAGATTTCGGTTGTTCTGGAAGACGATATACTGACTTCTGCCTGATGCTTGTCATTTCTGTTATTCAAACCATTTGAATCTTCAGTGGCATCTAGTACTTCTGGGTTATATCTAGCACTTAAGATGGTGCCAGTATGTAGCAAAATGATGTTTCATATCTAAAAAATTTTCCAGTTGCAATTTGGGAAGGGCATTTCTTTTCAGAAGGGGTGATTTTACCTGTGTGTGCATGATGTAGCACTTAATGACATTCCAAATTCTTCCCTATTTTTTATTTTCTGAAATAAAAATATATATACTTCTTTTTCTTTTTTGTATACTGTCTGAAATCATCAAATTCTTGCTTTTGTTAACATTCCTCCCAGGGGAAACATGCCTTTTTTCAGTAACTTAATTTTTAATTATTTTCTTGTGGATTTCCGATATGGCTTTCTGTAGTTAATGTCCTATCCTGAAGTAAAACATTACCTCAATTAAATAAAAAATGTTAACAGTTCAGGTGGCAGCAAAAACGAAAAGCCAGGAAACAAATTCAGGCTGCAAGAGAAACTATATGTTTGTGAATGGTGGGAGTTTACTTCAGTGACCTGTGGAACTCAAATAATGAATAGAAACCCAATGTTTATATTGGTGTAAGTACAGTAATGGACACGTTGCCTGAATAAATTACTCCTTGTGAACTGCTTGTGGCTTCCTGTGAAAATAATTCCTGACCTGAAGTTGTAGGACAAGTGTAAGTGCTTAAATGATGATACCTAAAGGCCCCAGCATGGATTCGTGTCTCTTTACAAAACTATGCCTCAAAAACAGTCATGAGAAACAGCACAGAGAAGATCCATACATTCAAAATCCTGACAGCTCCTTTTCTCTCCACCCCGGTATGTTTCCAAGAAAGGAGAAAGGTGACTGTAGTATATTTTGGCTAATCTATTTAAATCTCCACTGCTTACATAGTATCATTGTGGTAGCATACAAATCTCAGATAGAAATTACTGTAACTTATTGTGTGTAATAATTGGGAGGAAAAATAAACTTTAAATTGGTAATGTTCATGGGGTTATTCACTAGCTTTCACAGAGCAGAACAAAATCTGAGGGACTGGGAGCAACAGGCTGCTTAGCTTTCTGACACAGCTGGATAAGAACAGTTTTATCTGAATACCACTGGCATTAGCATGAGGTTTATCATCTATGCTTTTTTGTTCCCCGACAGTGGGGCAGTGGATGAGTTGTTATTAACTTGTCTCAAAGTACCATGTAAAATTAATTAGCATGAGGAAAGTGTTCTTTCAGATCTTGAGAGAATTTAAGAGCGTCAGGGACAACATGGACTTTAACATGTAATGGGAAGTAAGCTGCATTTGGGGATTTCTGTAATAAAAATAATGGAGTCCTTAAATGTAAGGAGGTCAATGAGCTTTTGTTTTGATCTTATTTTAAAACTGCTTAATGATGGATGTTTTTACAAAACCTTGCCATCCTGTCATGCTTGTAGCGTGACTTCTGTAATATTGTTAGAAACCACCTGTGCTGTGACCACATTCCCAAACCGTGACTTTCAGAGATCCATTGTTAAAAAATAGATTGCAAATTCAGTTAAAGCACAACGTGGGCTCTACAAAACTAAACGATCCTTAACATGAAGCCATACTGAGTAACTAGATGGTCTTCTAAATAGTTTCTGTTGGGATTACATTAAAATCAATTGCCCCAATTGTGAGGGATTTACCTGTCTGAGGTAAAGTTTCTTCAGTTGATCTCATCCAGACATTTATCTCCTCTCTACCATTCCAGAAATACCAAGTTTAATCTCTTTTTCCTAAAGGATGGCAACTTGCTTGTTCCTCCTGGCTCATACTAGAACCATTTATGGGAACTAACAGCTATTGAACAGCCTCTTCTGAAAATTATGGTAATCAAATGTTACGGCTTGCTTGGCAATAACTTTTTAATTAGCAAAATGTAATCAGGTGTTTTGTTTCATCTTGTATTTCCGCAGTAACCCACTGTAATCTACAGGATGCAGTAGAAGGCAGCCAGGCAGCCAGCTAGGGAAGTGGTCTGTTCAGAGTTAAATTGCAGGAATTTCTCAAGTTCAAATGCTGGTTGGCGCCTTCCAGGTGACAGGAAGATTGCAACCTACAAGAAAAAGCACCTTACATGTCTCTTAAAGCTTACTGCAAAGGATATTTTTCCTTCATCATAGAATCTCTTGGCAGGTAAAGCTGAATAATCTGGGTTAGGTTCAGTAATAAATAAAATACTGTTAACAAGAAACCTACTGAGAGTGAGGTGACTGTGACAGAGCAAGTGCAAGTGTGCTGCTAACCTGGCAGCAAGAAGTGGGCTTTAGTAGTACTTGGTGAAGCAGGTAATTCCTGTTTGGATGGTGTCTGCAGGTTACATTATGACCTTTTGGATGAAGTGTGTTTAGTTCTGAGGGACGGTCTTTTAAAGTAGCTATTTTAAAACAGAGAACCTGTGGAATTTTAGCTAAGACTTTCAAGGATTGGGCAGTGTGGTGTTTCTGTCACTCAAAGATATTATGTGCTCTCTGTACATGACACAACAGCCGAAGGTATTGCTGAGAAAGGTGGCTGATTGTGCTGGAGAGAGTAGAAATTCAGCAAAGCCAGTTCGCAAGGCACTCAGGAATAATATGTCGGTAGGTATGCTCTGTTGCATTAGTTCATAAAAGGTGTAAGCAGTGCCCAGAAAGACTAATACCAGGACAGGCTGCCAGAAGTTGTGTTGGGAACATGACAGCCTAACTGGCTTCATAACTCATCTTTGTGTTGTAGCCACTGTTGAGTGCAGGAGAATGCATAACACCTCTCTCACTTTGTTGTTGTATTCATCTCCTGCTACTTCAGCCAGAATGCAAGCACCTCCTCCACCTGATATTCTCTTAATATGGAGACTGTACAAAAATACTGAATTTATAACTCTTACATATGTAGGTAGTAACTTGGAATATGTAATGAAAACTTTAAAAGGTGCATTTGCATTAGCTCTAGTTAGTTGAATACCAAGAATGACATCTTGCTCATTGGCAGAGACTACTCCAAGCAGTCTTGCTATATACTTCCTTGGGTGATCATCTTAGTGCCTAAGTTCAATAGAACAACGGGTAATTATTTCCAGACTCCTGTACTTTCAAGTGGGAAAGAAGAACAGGCAAATTCATGCTTACAGTAAATGAGCTGAATATAATTCTTACACATTAATAGCTTTGAAAGAGAAGGAACATCATACATGCAATCTGAAATCTCATAGTCATTGTGCAGGGCATGTATACAAAAGTAGACTGTATGCAACTGTTTGAGTAGCTGGAGAGCTAATAAGAGACTTGATATGGGGGAAAAAGTCAGCAATGTGTATTATTCATCATTTATCATTTGCAGTTGAGGAAATGGAATGCCCCTTGACACATCTGAAGTTCATGATTTATTGGAAGTAGTGAAAAAAGCATAAAGCTAAATAGTTATATAATCCCCTAGGAATGGTTTGCTACAGTCTCTTATGTAGCATTAGAGCCACTGTAAATAGCTGGACTCAGATAAAAATCCTGGCAAACATTTGACACAGAATTCTTGAGATATGAAACTATTCAGTCTTGTGAATCAAGATTTTAGACTTGTCCAGCATCATAATACTAAAATCTCTTATGTTTGTTTGAAAATCATTCAGTCTTGCAGAAACTAAGGGCATTATAATGAGACTTCTACTCTCTTTCACCTTTCTCCAATCCTCTTTTTACTGAAGACGCCCTGGATACCAGCACCTCAACTTTGTAGACCTGTTGTTGCAGCAAGAGTATCCTACCTGTTCATGTTGACAACAGTGCACATTGTATAAGGCTTGCTTCTGATGTGGGAGAATATTGTTGTCATTCATTTTCAATAGATAGTGCACATAGGACTGTTTCATAGAAAGTGACTAGATGGAACAAAAATATTTGATGACTTTCAAAACAAATATAACATACATACATGTAATAGTCATGATGGAAGTGTAGTGAGCAATTTGAGTAACTGTTTTCCAAATACTATCTATAAACCTCATTTCTTCATGTATGTGTAAATGAACAGTAGTGCAACTACCTAAGCTGGAATTCAATAAATAATCCTGAGAAGTAGCTTTGGTTTGACAAATGATATACTTAGGTTGCTCTGAAAGTAATGCCTCATATTTATATCCATGGAAGCTACAACAGATACAAAGAGCACAATAGCATTACTTGATGGAGCGAAGCAAATTCACACCTACAAAACACTACTTTTCAACAGACACCACCATTAGCTGTGTATTTTTACCAGTGATAAACGAGAGCTTCCATGCTGCACTCGTAACAGTCTGCACCAGCAGAGATGACTCACTGTCACCACTGGTGAAATGCACCACCTACCACCTCACTGTGCTCACGTCCACTGGTTGATCTCCATCAGGCACTGATGAATGTCAATGGGTTCTATTTTTTCCGCATGGAGGAATTCAGTGACACACTCACTCCATGCACACTTCCATGTCAGACACCATTTTGTCAAACTGCCCCTCTGCTGCCATCTGTCACACAACAACAACATGTAACAGAATACTGGTGGAAAGGTACACCCTCTACTGCCATACCACCAACATCCACCTCTGACCTTGTGGGCAAATATCATAAAATAGGAGGCATCACTTTTGGTACAGCCCTTATATATGCTGCCATGCATGCTTGGACTTGATCCTACACATCTGACATTTGTAATATGAACTCACAGGTTTCTTCTTGTTGCTGCATTGCAAGATGCTTAATTTGCTTTGTAGACCAGGAATTCCGTGCAGTAGAGTGTGAATGAAAACAAAAGGAAAAGGATATAGAGAAACCTAATCAAGAATTCACCTGTCATGTGTCCAAACACCAGAACACACATGCTGCTGAACTATGTTTGCTATGGTCTTTTAAATAGTAGTGAAGCCACTGTAAATAGTTGGACTCAGACAAAAATAAACGGTTCTGGAGAGGTAGTTTGTGGCTGTTAGTTATATAACAACTCCAGAATTCATCTGAATTTCTATGTTATATCCTTCAGTGGTGATTTTTTCCTGTAAATAATCACAAACCTGAATTTGTTATATAAAGAGCCAGCAGTATACACACAAAAGGCATTCGGTCAAAATTTGTGCATGGTAAGAAAGGGAAGAATTTGAAGCTGCTAAGTTACCAATGCAAGTGAGTTCGGTGATCCATGCGTCAAGAAAGTTCACATAGCAAATCAAATGGAATAGTGCTGTAAGCGATAACCTAAGGCAGGAGAACAAGAACCACATGTCAGTGTCAAATACTTCCGTTCTGTTATAAAACTGCTGTGTCAAACATACCAGGGTTAAATTCCACTTTTGTGAGCTGAAGTGGCATACAATACTCTTGCAGCTTAAACACAGTGTGCTTCTTCTGGTTTCATTTTTGCATGTGCAAGAACTTAGTAAGACCTTACTGTCAAACCCCTGTCACTATGTTTTTCTTTCTAGATCAGATAATTATAGCAGCCAGTTTTACAACTAAAAATGCACACTTCAGCTAACCTTGGACACAGTGGTTTCAGGTTCTTACACAGTGCACAGTGCTGGGCTCATGCTCTGGCAATTTGAATGTTGTAATCATCAGCCATTTAAGCAGAGTTCAAAAACAACCTGGCAGTGCTGCTTACAGCCGGGAGTCAACACAGCTGAAGATCAGGGTTGCCTAGTGAATTTTTCCTGAGTGTGCTGCAGGACAGGCACATCTGTGTTGTGCAATGTGTGCAGCTGACTAGCCCAAGCATTTGATAAAATGTCCCCTCTTGTCTGTTGCCACTGAAGTCTCTGGTCAGCATGTATTAACATCTCTGTTCTGTGAGAACAGTATAATGATTTGGCCTGTCTTGTCTAGTCACATTTTGTTCTTTGATTCTTTTTTCCTCTCCAGATGATAGATACTCCAGGAGTGCTGTGATAACTTCCCACATGGATATCCGCTTTGGACAGGATCAGTGTTTTCCATTATGTTCTTCACAGTGTTTCAGCAGTCAGGATACCTTTCATTATGTGTTGCCATCAACAAGGCTAGCCCTTAGCCTTCACACTGAAGGAGCTCTGGAGTTAGCCCAAGCCTCCTCTTTCTTGCCCTGCTGTTTTTTCTCCTGACGACGTGGCCAAGTTAGCAATTGTGATGCAGTTGCTCACAGATCCTGCTGTCCCAGTCCCTTACAGGGCTATATGCCATGTACACTACCTTTCAGTTCACATTTGCGGAAGATTTCCTAGGACAGAAAAGTACTAGAAGGGTTGTGTGGAGACTGTAAGTGAATACATAGATGGAAGTGTAAAAGAAACATCAAAAACACTGGTTTAATCTCAGTGAAGTAAACACTTACAGCTCTTCTGACCTTTTCCTGTAGGTCATGTCAAACTCTTCATCAAGTTCAGTGTGATTTAAAATTTATAGCAACACTCCCTTTAGGCTGTTACATTAAAGTCCAAATGCAAATGAACGTTCAGGTTCAATCTGAATTTTTCCACCAACTCCCAAATTCATAACCTGCAGGCACTTGCAAGAAAGTTGGCTGAGTGTGACTATTCACTGGTCCTAAACAAGGACTCTTCATATGATGGCAGAGGGATGATGTAGTTTCCCCTTCACTGCTTTGAAATTAAGATAATTTACCATGATGGCAATTTTTTGGAGCACCTGCATAGTAGTTTGGAAATACACATGGTTGATCATCTCTCTATAACAGAAAAGAAGAAAGGTAGGGAAAGAGTTCATAGATTCTTCAAATGACCACTCTGCATGGAGATGAACAACACAATCCTAGATCTGTGCCCTGCGTCCTGCCACCTGTGCCCTGCCTGGAGGTCTGCGAAGTCTGAAGTTTGCATGTTTATTTTGCAACTTGTCCCCTATTGTAACTCCATGCACATAGAAAAATCTCACTGATTCACACTGCCAGTTCCTCTTGCACTTCCTGACTTCTTCTGAGATTTCCCTGTTCTCTTTACTGCTCTTTGTATTTCCTAACCTCATCCCACATTGCCCTTCCATAGCATACTCTGTTCCCAAACTACACCATGACACTGGATATCTCTGCCTTCCAATGCTCAGAGCCTTTGCTGTGCACTGACATTTCTGGCTGAATACCTTCCCCGACTGTAAAACCAGGTAGCAACTTAGGAAGTTTTCCAAAATCAGATGCATTTCTAACCCTGTGAATTTCATGTGAGTGTGAATCACAGAGTTGGGTTTTTTGTTTTGTTTTGTTTTGTTTTCTCATGCTTTATAGGGAACTGCTTAAAGATTGTGAAACAAAGTGATTTGTAAAGCTAAGTTTACCAACCCTCCCTCTGCCTTTTTCCTAGCTTTAAATTACAGAAAAAAAGTCATAATTCTCCTCCCCCTTCCAAAGACTGAAATGAAACATCTTGTTCTGGAGTCAAATTAAGCATTTTAATCTACAGTGAATTTTCCCCTGCCAAAAAGCAGATAGAACACCTTAGGTTGATTCATACTAACAAAAAACAACAAACCTAATGAATCAATTATTCACAGGGCTCAAGGGAAAGGTCTACTTTGAGTCAAGGACTGGAAAATTAGCTTTATGTTGTATTTGACCTCCTTGATCCTCAGAAAGAGAGGGGGCTCGAGTTCTCCCACTGAGTGGACTGTTGACATCCTCAAGTACCAAAAAGCATTATGGATATGGGGAAGTATGAAATGTGGCCAGGAGGCTACAAAGTGCCTTTTCACACTGCTCTATCTAAGATCCACCACCTCAACATACACTTCCTCCACAGGAAAGCTGTGAGCACTGTACTCTTCCTGGAGGCAAAAATCATTACCTCTGTGGTGCTCCCAGCCTCACTAATTCTTGCAGCAAATGACTGAAAGCAGCTAATCAGAACCAAGCATCCCGTGTGACAGTGTGTTGCCTTCAAGTATTAATTTGAAGCCTGTTGCTTTACTTTTGAAATTCTTTTAATTCCAGTGTATATTTCTGTTGGTTGTGCTTATGAGCAGCTATTCGTTTGTTTGTTGTTGTTTTTTTTTCCTAAATTATTATTTATTTTTTTATTTATTGTTTTGTGCTACAGCTGGAAATACGAATACTAGGAGCTGTCTTTAAATGCAGGCTTTGAGAGGACTGAACTTGGCAACATTAGTGTGCCCTTGCCTGCCACCAAACGCAGTCAGTAACAGAGTAACAGAGCCTCTGTGCCTCTGTTTACATGGACTGAATTCAAGAACTTTCCTAAATGATGTGAAACAAAATAGACATTGTAGGAAACTGTGTTACTACTGCATATTGTCCACGCTGATGTTTCCTACTGAGCAGTAGTGCCTCAGCCGTCCACTTGCCTAGATGTGTTAGTCTACCAGCAAAGCAGGACAAACATGCTCAAGCTAGCACACTGGAAAATCCCCAAAATGCCAGGAGTTGGCTTGATAAGATTCCTGCAGCTGATGAGGCTAGATGTTCTCACATTAAAAGAGCTTGAAGTGCATTGTAAGGTCACTAGTTTTACTAGCAAGAAGCAGTGCCTGGCCTTCCAGTGCTTTGGTGAAGCTTATAAACAGGATACCAACATTGTACATGGCCTGATTGTGGTAAGACAAGGCTTTAAACTGAAAGAGAGAATTAAATTAGGTATTATGAGGACATATTTTACTCAGAGTGTGGGGAGGCACAGGCTCAGGCTGCCCAGAGAAGCTGTGAGTGCTCCATCCCTGGAGGTTTTTTCAAGGCCAGGCTGGGTGGGCCCCTGGGCAGCCTGAGCTGTTGCGGGGGCAACCTGCCCAGAGTTGGGGGTTGGAACTGTGTGATATTTATGGTTCATTCCAACCCAAATACTTCTATGATTCATTCTATGATGCTGTTGTTCCCAGCCACTGAAGAGCAATTTTCTTTGCTTGGAAGGAATTCTTGTGACAGGATGAGGAACTCTAGTGTATGGATCTTCTGCTCTTTTCTCACTGTTTTGTGACACACTCACCATGCTTACATGGCACAGCACTTCTTCCTTACAGCTTGGAGCCTTACAGCTCCAAGAAGCCAAGTACACGAAGATGAAAACAGGTTTTTCAATATTGTTTTCACTGCTATTCTTACAGTTGGGTACTTTGGGTAAAGCACAAGATACATTGCAGACACTACCATAATTTTTTTGAGACCAGAACTCTGGCACCTAGTTTCATCAGAAACTCAGAGTATTTGGCAGAGCTTGGTTTTGACCCATTTCACAGTTTTGCTGTTTTACATTTCTGTTTTGTTTGTGTTTCTTCTTCCCTATAATACTACTTCTTTCACAGTTTCTCCCTGGTCTTTCCTCCCTGGTCTTTCCTCACCTCTGTGATTTTAATTTCCACAGCAGCCTTGGGTTACTTTCCCTGTCTCTTGGAAAAGTACCTTTTAAAAAGTTAACCTTACTTCATCATCATCTAATGACCTCCTGCAATAATATTGGGGAGAAGGGACAAGCAGGCCCAGAAGTTTCTTTGAGGTAATTTTCAGGAAAGTTCTCATGAGAAGCTTCTGGGTAGGCAGCTAGAAGCAGTAACATTGGACTTGGCAACAGAAGAGGAGGCCTACAGAAGCCCAAGGGACAGCATCACGCATGAGCTAGGTATGAGAAGGTGGGCGAAGGGAGTTCATGTTTCAGGTCCTGTCTCCCTTCCGTCATTTGAAGTTTTCTCCTTTCTCCCTCCTAAAAGAGTGCTAGATTTTCAGAAATTTGTAAATATATTAAAAACAAAACAAAACCAACCAACAAACAAACAAACAAAAAAACCAACAAATATTTCAATGAGCATTTATGGTTTTTTTCTACTTCTTCTATTACTTTGATGTTATCTGTAAATTAATTCCTCAAAGTTGCTTCATTTTTCTTGCTTATGACTGTGGCTATGTTTCTCTCTCACATGCTAGGCAGTGCCCTGTGAAAGTAGCTGAGCCTCCTGCTTTGTCTACCTCCTTGTCCTCTTTCCTTAGTGTTCATACCTGGAAGCACTTTCATCCTCCCCCCCC
>VXAB01005241.1:31669-59392 GCA_013399175.1 Odontophorus gujanensis
CATATTCTTCTGTCAAATTAGTTTTTAAAACTGCACCTTCTCATCCTTTCTCTGCTCCTTTTTCATCCCCATCACTCTCCTGCTCATCTCCTTCCACCAGCAGCTCTCCTTTTTCCTCGGGGAGCTGTGGGCTCTCATTGTCCTTGGCTGCTGTGGTTGACACTGACTTAGCTGTGCCTTTCACCACATGGCCTCAGAAGTCCTCCTATGCACCCTGCCCTATCCCTGTGCCTTTAACACATTCAGAGACACAGCTGGAGTTCCCACCAACCCTCCTGAAGGCTCTGCAATGCTTGGATGGTGAACAAAATGTGAAAGTAATTTCTGGAGTTAGAGTGAAAAATAATTGAAAAAAGATAACTGGGGGCCAGATTCATCTGCTCTGAGCTCTTGGTGTAGACTTTTTTTAGACTAGTTTTAGACACACTAAAACTTCAGGTCTTCGTAGCCATTAAGGTGGTTCCAGGATGAAAACAGTACCTGTGTAACTGATACAATGGCCACAGCAGACCCACAGGGTAACAACCCAGTTTCCTTCTCGGGGCAGCTAGCAACCTGAAGAAATACCCTGGGTGATCTGTCCCCTCAGGACTCAGAGTGCAGCAACTGCCTTTGTGCTGGTTTGTCTATGAGCTTGCTTTGCCACCTGGGAGTTACTGCTTTCTACCATTGCCATTCTTATGTTTCAGAGAGACTGCCCTGAGAAAGGCAGCAGATCAGAGGTACCTTCTCCCACCAGCTGCCAGGATATGAGGTTACAAAATCTGACTCTTACAATTATTATTTTTCCCCCTTCTGGTTTTGGAATGCTCGTCATTTTGGCTGGTGAATGGGAAAATTTCAAAATGAAGGGTGAAAGTTGTCCATACCTGGGGAACTCAGCTGGCACCCAGAAGCAGGGAGGGCTGTGGATGCGTAACTCCAGGCTGAGAAGGAAGCTCAACACTGATTTTGTCTTTCTGAGGTAAGTGCCTTGCCCACTAGACTAGGAGCTGACTTTATTCATTTACTCATTTACATTTACAGTTTTCTTTCATATTTTATTGACTGCACATGAGCATACAGAATTTATCTTCTTAGGAATGTGCAAATAAATTGCAAATGTGGTAGGTACTGGTGGAAAAACTGTGTATGACTGACTGATTATTCTCATTTTTCTAGAACATGCAAATTCTGAGGGAAGGATACAGTGAGAACAGAAAAAAAATATGTATTGACTTTGGTGACCAATCACACAGTCCAGCTAGTGAAAAAGCAAAAACAGTGGCACAGTATTCACAACTAGGTACACAGCCTGCAAGATTTTCCTATGCATTATTCATTGCATAATTCAGAATAATGAAAACTCTGAAATCTGCGTGTAAATGTAATATGAGAAACAAAATTAAATGCACTGTTCAATAGGAGGAGCTGACCCAGCTCTAATGAATAATGCCAGCAGCTATTTAGAAAAGCAGTGCGATAGCAAAAGCTATCCAAGTCCAGCCATCTACAGTGGCTGGCAGGTGTCTTTCAAAGTAATGAAGCCATTGGCAGTGTGTGTAAGCTCACCCAGAAGTTACAGCTCCATTTCGAAGACATCTTGTGAGTCATCTGCCACCTTGGTGCTTCTTGAGGTAACTGCAGGTGAACGAGAAACATCTCCGGTGCTTTGCACCAGCTGCACAGCACCCAGCAAGTGTCTGCAGCATGTGATGGTGCAGCTGTGGCTGATAAGCTTTGAGTGCTTGGGCTGTAACTTATCCCCCCCCCCACTGTTACAGATGCTTTGGGACCTTTGTGTATAGATCAGCCTTGAATTAATGACACTCAGATTATAAACTGAAGGAAGATAGGCACTCATATTAACTTGAGAATATTACAGTTTTGCATACATTTGGTTGTTTCATTCTGAGCTCTAGCACATATTCAAATAGAGCAGAACAATAACTCTTTCTTCCCTTAAGATACTCATCAGAATAATTGTATAAAAACCCTGAAAAGTGGAGGTAAAAATATCTCATGACCAAAATGTTCACAGAATTTTATTTCCATAATTATGATATAGAGGAGTTAGAGCTCACAGTTGTTGTAGGGAATTCCCTTTTGGTTTTGAAACATTCCACCCTGATGCAAGGCAAAACCTGAGGGAAGCTGCTGAAGTGCAGTGGTAAATGACAGAGAATTTGGATTAAAACAAGAAAACTAGATTAAGGTAGGCTGTTCTTCCAAATCTTCACTTTTCATAAAACAGAAGACATATGAGTAAATTGTAATACAATGTTGCACATGCTTTTATTGATCTTTGATTGCATTTTTAATCTTCTCCCGCTAATGTGTTTCTGGCTTGCAATTAAGTCATGACAGCTGGAAAAAGAATGGTAACAAGAAACTGAGTTAGTCATTTATTTGAAAGTATGCCAAAAACAACAGTAAGGAGGAAAAGGAAGGAATCTGTGGAAGATCTATTTTTATATTTCCAACTTTCAACTTCTTACCTTTAATAGCATTTAAAATACCAGTCATAATTTGTGATTGTGAAGGAAAATTCACAATGCTTTCTGATGGTTGAGTGGTTTATTCTAACAATACCATAGGAAAAGAATTGCTTGGGGCTTCAGCAGGTTTTAACTATTTTACAATAGGTCAGAAAGAAACTGATCTAAAAGATGCAGTAAGTGGATTTACAATTCTTAGTGACAACCCTTCTGAGTTACTGCTTCCAAAAAGCCCCCAAATCCTGGTCTGTACTAGAGGCTTTTCTTTTCATATATTTAGCCTGCAGAATCTGCTGACATCCAGCAATGATACACAGTTTTATTTTTATTGGAAAAATGCATGAGATAGGTGATGAAGTTTTGTTTTCCTTGTGTTTTAGTGACCTGAAATTAGGAAGTTCTGGATGATCTGGATTCTCTTCATGCAAACGCATAAAGTTCTGGGAAGTTGTAGTAGAAAATGAACCACACTTTGTTTTTGTCTTTTTAAACAGCAAAGTAGTGTGTTAATATAAATATTAACAACATAGATTTTAATCAAGATATTTCAGAAATCTGGATTGGGTTGTGTTTTTAGTAGAACCATAAATTTGTATTGGAATGGCTCAATGTTTTTGCGTCCCACCAGCCCAAAACCTTTGACTAAAAGGTGAACCTAGCTGTTATACAGATGCATGTTGTCAGTGACTGCAGTGCTGTGGAATCATCACACAACCCTTTACATCCAAGCTTAAAAGAAACATGTCAAAATGAATAACTTTTCATCACATGACTTTATGAAGAGGCTGTGTCCATAAATTGAATTCCAGCGTGACGTTATAGAGTAGGAATGAACTACATCTTTGGGACTTGTGAGCATTCCATTTCTGGGAAGTCTACCTTGTTTGAAGACCTATAACTGTGGGGAGGGAGTTTGGATTATGCTGGAGGGATTAAGCTCTGAGGGGAGCAGCTTGGATTCGTGGACTAAACTCTCTAATCGTAGGTCTCCAAGGCCTTTTTTTTTTTTTCCTCAGAAATCTCAGAGATATTTCCTCTATCCAATTCTGGAGAGTTCCCAGATGATCTGTCACTAAAACAGGGAAGAACAGATCCTCTTGGAAAACATGATATTCAGGGCAGTGCTGGTAGTCATTTCTTGTATCTCAGACTGAATAGAGTTCCAACAGTACTTCACAGGAGAACGGAAATCACCCACCATCCCTCTAGAAAGGCAGAGAATACTTCACCAGCCTGTTCCCAAAGTAAATTCCTTACCAAATATATTGTTCTGTAACATCTCAGCATTATTTTCCTCTTCAGAGGAGATGAATAACTTCAAGCTTGGGCAAGTTAGGAAGGAGCAGTAAATTAAAGTTAATCCTATTTATCTAGTGAAGATCAAAAAGGCATGCTCTATCGTTTTCTTTATACCCTGAACATGAAGAGAGACTGGCACAGTTCAAGGCTAAGCGGAATTTTGTCTTCATTTTAGCTTGTTGAAAAGTGTCATTAATTAAACCATGAGAATGGGTGGACTAGATAGGAAGTCCTTAACTTTAAACCCCACGAAGTCTAATTCCATTTTCAAGAACGTGCTTTGTTATCAAATAGAGACCAAAACAAGGTGTATGAAGAGTAGATAAACTGCAGTTTTCTAAAGGGCAAAAGCTGTGAATAATTTTTTCCCCTCATTTGTAACTGTATTCTATCTTCTAGTTCAAAGCAGCTACAATATACTGGAAAGCAACACGAACAAAAGTATAATTTCAAAGCAATGCAATGCTTCATTGTTTTTTTTAAACTGTGTCAACGGTTTACGGGCAGGTTCGGCCCGGTTCCGTGACGACTGGTGTGGGGGACNCTGTGAAAAATATCTTTCACGTTGCCATTCTTCTTCTTACAAGAAGAATGTCACTCTCAGATTTGAAACAAGCTCTCCACACTCCTTAGAGCATTTCTTCACCGCATCCCTAGCTTTGAATGAATATGTACAGACCTTGACCAATTTAAAGTAGATTGAAGAAAGAAGCAGTGTGACTGCTCTAACCAGTTTAGCTGAGAGTACTGCTTTGCAAACCCTTTAGCTGTGCTCTTGAAAAACCTTTCTACCTCTGTTGAAGCTTCTTATTGCAGTAACACCCTGCTGACTCTTTCCAAGTTGAGCTCCATTAACAGCCAGTCTCAGCACTGCTTGCAAAAGAAATGTACCCTCACAACTGGCATGCTTCTGTGGGGATATATTTCTGCCACCACAAACCATCCCTACAGTTTGGAGCAGGAAATCTCTGAACCAGTTGTTGCATAGTACTAATTTCCAAAGATTTGTTATCAGCAGTGTGAGAACAGCAGCTTGAACAAATTTAGTTGAAGATTAGAAAATACTTCCTGTCTGTGAAAGTAGAACAATATGACAAGAATGAATGTGAAGCCCCATACTTCTGTGCATTCTGGCTCTAAACTGTAAGGGACAGCCCAGCAGTACCAGGGAGGGAAGTGACTGCTCTAACTGATTTCTCTTTATCTCTGTTTTTAAAAATCTATGTAATGTGTATTAGAAACCTTCAGATACACTAGCACACCTTGTTTTTGAATGATATGCCAGGAGTGACTTTGGATGATTGATATTGTGAGGGGAAAGATTGGTGGCACACATCTTTAGCCAGGAGATGGTGTCAGCATCATCACTTGCCACCTCTTCCTCCACTGTGACTTCATGGTTATCACAAATTGACAGTACTGTGCTCTTCCAGCTACTTCAGTGTGAGTGTGACTTCAGAAATAGAAGGAAGATGCAGTCTCATGTGGGACGCATCAGCACACTGGTGAGGCAGGAACGAAAAAGGAGTAGCCAACAGGGAAGAAATTAAATTCCTTGTGACGCCAGGCTAAATCTGCCTAGAATACAGTTCCACTATGCAGTTCTTGGAAAGTAATTTTGGGCATGGAGATTGACTACATCAGCTGTTTCTTGATTACAGACTGGGAGTTTACTTTTGCCCATGAGTATGTGGTGCAACCCCTCCCCTGAGAGGAGAGCAAGAAGCTGGTGTACATTTGCCTTGGACTTAGAGCAACCCCATGGACTGGAGCTACCAGCAGTATCCTATTTGTTCACATCTCAGATCAGCCTTTTGTAAGATGTTGCAAAGGTCTTAGGAAGAAAACAGTTGGTTTAAGACTTAAATATCAGCTTTCTTTCTCTAAAGGAAAGAAAGTCTTTCCTGGCATATTTTATTCTGGAATTTATTTGTAGTATTTACATATGAATTCAGTATAAGTTATCAACACTGAAAATGAAAAGCTTGACAGCTCTATATTTGTGTCACAAATGAGTACAGTAGGATATTTGGCATCACATGCTACAATTAATATGAAACTCTCTGCTACTGTGGTATATTTCAACAGTGTTTAATGTATTTTTCTCAATGGTGGTTGAAGGTAAGCATTGGTATTCTATGCTATGAGGAAATTCTTTATTCTAGGCTCAAAATACTCTGCTGTGCACCACAATATGCTATCATTCAAATAAACCCTACTCAATAGGAGGAAAATATCCAGGCAGATTTTTCTTCTCTTTCCTTCTGCAAGTTTTATTTATATATTTATTTATTCATTTCCCCCCCCAAGCACTGTGAGTATAAGTAGGCAGATTATTTGGATATTAGACTGTATGGAATGCAGCATTGTTATTTCTTTTACATTTCATATACAAATACTCCACAATTATGACAGCAGCAAGGGCTCTGGATGACCATGCTATGGAACAAGCACTTTTTAATGTGCAACTATTTCAGGTTTGCATACTAAGAATACACCAATAGCATGAAGTTTGATTAAATTTTTTATGTAAGTTTTTTCTTCCAGAATTTTGTTTTGGTCAGTATTCTTCATTGACGTTTTGTGTTTTTGCACGGCTCCAGAGGATTTTTTGTCCATTTTCCTTCTTTATGCCATTACCTTTCATTTTGTTCAAAGTGCCATGGGAATACATTATCCTGAATTATTTTCAGTAGCATGTGTAATGGAAAACACAGAGCTCTTTGTGCCCTTTGTCATGCCATTTGTTGTGTGTGCGTACGTGTGGATGTGGAGATAGTATATACATTTTAATGGTTAATTATAGGCTAAGTCATTTTTGTTTGATCCAATCTATTCTGTGGAGATAACCATTGTGTAACAGGAGAAAATAGCAAAAGCACGTGACAGAGAATGCTAAACAACTGAATACTGAATGCAGAGATCTCATTAGTGGACTCCTTTGGTGTAAGACCTATTATAATCTGCTCTACTGTCAATGACTATGGTTTCCACTGATCCAGCTATCAGCTATATGAAAAACAGGGCATGCTCAGCAGAATCACACCATCACAGAATTGTAGGGGTTGAAAAGGAACTCTAGAGGTCATGGAGTCCAACCCCCTGCCAAAGGCAGCTCCCTAGCCCATGTTGCACAGGTAGGAGGCCAGGGGGGTCTTGAACGTCTCCAGAGAAGGAGAGTCCACCACCTCTCTGTGCAGCTTGTGCGAGTGCTCCGTCACTGCACTGTGAAGAAGTTCCCTCACACGTTTGTGTGGAATCTTCTATGCATCAGTTTTCCCCTCATCCTGTGGCCACACACCACTGAGGAGAGTCTAGCCTTTTTCTTTTGCCTCCCACATGTTAGATAATTGTAGACATGGATCAGATCCCTTCTCAGTCTTCTTTTATCAAGGCTGAACAGACCCAAATCACTCAGTCTTTTCTCATAGGAGAGATAACTTCTAGGGCTGAGGAGGGTCTAGAGGAAGACCATGATGATCAGAAGGCTGAAGCACCTCTCCTATGAAGACAGAATGAAGGAGCTGGGCTTCTTCAGCCTGGAGAAGGCTTCAGGGACACCTTATTATAGCTTTCCAGTATTTAAAGGTAGATTATAAACAAGAGGGAGATGTACTTTTTGCATGGATAGATAGTGATAGGACAAGAGGAAATCATTTTAAACTAAAGGGGGGAAAATTTAGATTAGATGTCAGGGGAAAGTTTTTCACTGATAGTGTGGTGAGGCTCTAGAACAGGTTGACCGGAGAGATTGTGGGTGCCTCATCCCTGTAGGTGTGCAAGTCTATGCTGGATGGGCCCTGAGCAGTCTGCTCTAGTACCTGATACAGTAGCTGGCAGTCCTGCCTGCAGCAGGGGGGTTGGAGCCTGATGATTCTTGAGGTCCCTTCCAACCCAAGCCATTCTATACTTCTATAAAAAGAAATCACAATATTGTAATCATGTGCCATATATACAAATACTTGCTTCAAGACAGCAGATGAACGTATAGTTCAGGAAGGGCTGGTGTTGCACCAGCTCTCAGAGAAGCTCCTTCAGCACCTGGAATGGTTGATCTGTCTTGCTTATCAGTTTACACTGCACATGAGAGATAGGATTTAGGATTTAGGTGGCAGTAGGAACTGCAGTGTGTATAGCATGGCCTTCCCACAGGGAGCTGCTTGGGTTGTCATGGGGAAATCCACATGCTGGCAGCCGGCATGCAGAGCAGTGTACTTGGATACAGCAGTATGGATTCCTTCAGACTTGGAAGAACATCCAGAGAAATGTCTGTCATGTACATGGGAGGAGAATTGGCACTCCCACAGCCCTCCTAGTCTTATGTGTATGACAATTTACTCTTTGTTTTTTTTTTTTCACTCTTAGGATTCAAGGCACATCAAAGCAAGAAAAAAGCAAGGAAGATGCTGGGAGGAGTGCTGTCTGACATGTTTTGCAAGAGTAAACCTTTCTTAACTAATGGAAACCCCATTTTGCACCTCATGATATGTGGCACAAGGAATTCTGCTGTCATACAGATGTGACACCAGACCCCCAACTTGGGTGTCTACCTACCCTGTGACAGCAAGCAAGCAAGAGGTGGGCTGCCTGTGATAGACACTGCTTTCCTGTGCTGATTTTCAACAAAGAAACAGGCAACCTGAGACTATCACCTCCATCCAAGCACAGATGCAGTCTGGGCAAGAATGGCTTGAGAGTATCTCTGAGAAGGATGAAGGGGAGGTGGCAGTTGATGAAAGACTCAACATGAGCCAGCAATGTGCGCTTGTCACCCAGAAGGCCAATTGTATCCTGGGCTGTTTCAAGAGAAGTGTGGCTAGCAGGTTGAGGGAAATGATTCTGCCCCTCTACTCTGCTTTTGTGAGACTCCTCCTGGAGTACTGTGTCCAGTTCTGTGGGTCCCAACACAAGAAGGATATGGAGCTGTTGGAGTGGGTCTGGAGGGAGGGCTGTCAAAGTTTTTGATAGGCTGAAAGATCCGCTGCATTTTTTCTAAATGTGACTCACTTCACCAGCACAAAATATTGTAGAAAGCGTTCTTCTTCTATATCATTTACATGGCCTTCTTCTCAAAGACCACATGTGATATTTAAAAAATATATAAAGCCAGCATATCCCACAAGAAACAGTGATTTTTCCTGAAAATTTTTATAGGGCTTGCCCCTAGGCTACTATGAATGGATATAAGCTTTGTCTTACTGCAGTCATTCCTCTGTAAGAGGATAGAGGTTATGAGATATTTTGTATTACACATGAAAGAAATCTTTCTCGTTGTGTGCAAGTTCAATATGCCATAGTGCTAGTAAATAAAAGGGAGTTCAGTGCAGCTGAACCTCAGAAGGTTTAGAATTGCTCCAGAACAAGTTCCTTATTGAAGAAAAGGCCTCCAAGACTTTCCTAGGATTTCTGACCCCATCTTTTTTCCTGCCCAGATTGTACATGGGGAGCTCCAGCTCCCACTGGGACCTGCAGACACACTCCATGGCAGATTTTGGCTGGCATAAGGGTGTCCACACAGGATGGGATGTGGGGCTTTGGCCACCTGGGAAAGGAGAAAGTTTGCTGGCTTGTGCCTCACCCATGGGCAGATCTCAGTGGACCATGGATGAGGAATTACATGTTGGGTATGTCTCACAGGAGACAGTATCTCCACTGCTAACCATGTGTCACCATTTGCCAGAATTATATTTCACAAGAGAATAAAATAAAGAGGCAGGCAAGCCTCATACCTACAGCAGTGTTTTCACATTGATGTAAACACAAGTACAAGATCCCACATAATCAAATGGAATTAATAGAATTAGTACACAGATTCCCCATATCAGCAAATTCTCAATCAATTTTAGTTTCTCACTGCTATCATCTATTTTTTATCATCACGTTTTATATTTTAACTTCAGAACTGTTTTTATGCTGTTCTGATCAACTTCTGTGGCAAAACATTCTAGAATCATACAGAAAATGATTATTTTTCCTTGCGGTTTTTCCTAACCTTCACATAGAACGTATTAGAAATAGTGTTACTGCAGAAATTTGTACTATTGTAAAAAATGTATAGAAAGGAGCTTATTCTTTATGAAAGCTATTGGGTTTTACAATGACTTTGTTGGAATCCTTCTGATATTAGACCTATTATGTATATGGATAACTGCTGAACTAAATGCAGTGGTCTCAAATTATGATAAGATGAGTTCTATTTATTCAACTTCAAGAAGTCTGGTGGAAAAAAAAGAGGCACTTATCATAGCCTAAAAATGAAATGGCAGTACATTTAATGGAACATTCTCAATGTAATAATACTTTACATGTGTAGCTAAATACACCCACAGTCATTCATTAATGAGCCCTAATGGGTTGTGAATAAAATAATATTTCATAGGTGAAGAAACTTATGAAATGGCATTCAGAATAGTATTTAAGAAAGAAAGACATTCTTAGTTTTTCTTTAATAGATTATTCTTGGAAATATAGGGGACTGTCTGAACCTCAGACCACCTATTAAAATAGAGGGGCCCAGAGCAAGACACCTTGGTAGTTTATACAAAATTATAAAGTGCAAATGGTGTCATTCAAATGTGTTTCTATTTGATGTGGTTTAGAAAAGTGTTATTTGTCTTCAAAGGCATAATAGTTTTGCTCTCTCATTTCTCATTAATGAGCTCTTCAGAACTGTAAAATACTTCCAGAAGGAATCTACATCAGGAAAACTCTGTTCTTCCCAAGCTGGCTGCTTGAACCAGGGGAAGCAGAGACACTGAGCTGACTACTGATGGCTGCACTGTGGACATACACTAAAGCAGTGGTCGAACACACATAGTTGCGGTAAATTTGAATGTGTGCAATGTCAAACTCCCCCCCACTGCAGAAGTGGGGGCAGGAAGAAGGACTGGAATCTGTTATACTCCCTGCAATGGGCCAGATTCTCTTCCCAGACAGGTGAGGTTGGTGGTTCTGGAGGAAGTCAGAATGAAACCTTTGTTCCCTCCAACCATCCACTTAGTGCCCTAATTCAACCTGGGCAGCCATGAGAAATCATCAGTATTGGCAAAGAAGCACAGGATGGTGAGATTTAACTCTTTAATTCTTTCTTCCCTTCCCCATAACAAAGAAGAGGGGATTAATGAAAAAAGTTTACTCTGATATATTCACAGCATACTTATTATCGTGGGATGTACCAAGAGCTTTTGTGACTGCATTTGATCCTCTGTATGCCATTTTAGTCTTGATCTGAGATTACTTGGAAAATTGCTTACCCACAAGTGGATTCTCTGTGAAGGACAGAATGTGGTGGCCTGGTGACTGCCATATCACAGCCAATAGGCTTCACCGGGCAGTGCTGCCTCCCTCCAACCTCCAGCTATGATAAATTGTTCCTCTCAAGGCAGCCTTACCACGTCCACTGTCTCTGATCCTCAAAATAAACTTGCTTTTCTACAAACTACCAGCAGCTTCATTAGAACCTCCCTTGCCTTCAGAGAAGGCAATCTGGGGTGATTTCTGGAACCTGATTCCTCTAATCATTTTCTCCTGCATCTTTTTTTTGATTCTGTCCAACTCAGATATTTTCACCCAGAGTGTCATCACCTTCTCTCTTGCAGTCTTTTCCTCAGTATTTTGTCTTGTCTGGCAATACATCAAGCATCACATTGCAAAATGCAGTGATATGATGAGGAACAGGAGCTTGAAATCTGTCTTTGTGAGCTGATCCGTGCTGCTCTTCCCTTCTCTGCATGCTCTGCATGCTTAGGGTGCATGTGCAATTACATGGGTGAAGGTCTGTGTAAAAAGACAACAGAAAAGATGCAAGGAAGTGTGTGTGTGTGTGTGTGTGTGTGTATAAATATAAAAGTATATATATCAGTTTATGTATATA
The DNA here is from genome assembly GCA_013399175.1 of Odontophorus gujanensis. Taxonomy (NCBI): domain Eukaryota; kingdom Metazoa; phylum Chordata; class Aves; order Galliformes; family Odontophoridae; genus Odontophorus; species Odontophorus gujanensis. Next base: position 43,319 of record VXAB01005241.1, read on the forward strand.
TTTACATATACATGTCAGTTTTCAATTAGATGTAAATTCAGCATATATTCCATCAGGATTGTGGGAAAACTATTAATATCAACAAGCCATCAGAACGACCTCAGGGTTGGAATGCTTTGGTAGTGTTATACTTCTCATCTGTGTACTCTTGTTCGGCCTTCAAACAAAAATTCATAGTGTTCGTGGCATAAGCAGTAATCGAAGAGAACAAAATGAGTAAATACAAACAATAGCTCTATGTACTGACTGGTGTTATGTCACCTTGACCTGTGTCTATTGACAGTTGCAAAGGGAGAGATAAAGGCTGACTTTTCTCAGCTATGGCAGGAATGTACACACATGGTTGTGTGACTGAACAAGGAAGGGTGCAAATGGGCACACAAGTTGTCCAGAATTGCCACAGTGTCCTTACATCTCCAATCACCATGCAGCTGCATGTGTAGACAATGCCTTCCTCTTGCTTCTAAGGAATACTACGAAAGTTTGTTCATTCAAACACAGAAAAAATACAAAACCATTGATGAGAGGAACTGAAATGGTCCATTTTTCGTGTTTCAGCCTCCCCACCATCACTGCACGGAAGGATACCAGTGTTGAAACATTCCCTCAGGTCAGTTCATGGTGTACACAGGAAATGGCACAGCTGTGGTGTGAAGGCTGAGATCCGTATGGTTTGTCCCATTTTCCTTCTGAATGTTTAGAGATCACGCCATGAGATCTTCTCCTTGATGAAGCTGATGAGCCCTGGTGAGCTTAAACTTCAGTGTGGTTGTGGAAAAGCAGGTTTGGCTCGGTTTTATAGCCAGTCGTGGTTCTACTTGCAAACACAAGTGCAGAACTTGAGGGATTACAATGATTCTTGCTTTAACATTTTTGGAACACTCCAGATTTTGCTTTCATCCTCCCATGCTCTTGAAAATCAAACTTAAATACTTCAAAGCAGGCATGAACAAATGAAAAGGAAGAGCATACACTTGCATATGCAATTACATGTCTTGTAAATGAGATGATGGTTGCTGCACTGTGCAATTTTATAACCATAGAAGCTTACCAAATTCAAATGTATACTGAGAAGTTTTCTGGGTCTATAGAGGTAGTTGGAATTTTTTAACCATCAATCTGGTACATAGAGCTCAAGGATAGTGTATGTATGCCCAGTTCTTTTCTTTTGAAAGCAAGTGTCATATAATGCTTGCAACAAACTGCCCAAGTAATAACCAGAAGACCAAAAGGTGCTCTGTTTTCCTTTTCCTTTGCCTTTGCCTTTCCCTTTTCCTTTCCCTTTCCCCTTCCCCTTCTCCTTTTCTCCTTTCTCTTTCCCTTTCCCTTTCCCTTTCTTCTTTCCCAGTACTGAGGCTATGGACTCAAAGTTTGCAAAGTTTCATAAAAATCATAATATTTAAAAATATTAAAGTCACCGCAAAAACAGCTCACATTCCATATAGTGTGAACTTTATTGTTCATTCTAGGAAAAGAAATAAATCTGGATTGGAAGACACTGAATACACAGAGTGATAGGGGAAATGAGAGACAGAGGAGAAAAAAGAACAACCTTTCTATTAATTGAAATATGTAGATCTGTCTCCATCTTTGGAGAAAGAAATAAAGATAGATCACATTCAGCTCCAGGGCTTATTAATTAGGGGATGAGGAAGGGAAATGCATAAAAAATCGGTGTCTCAGTTCTTGAAGGTATCAACATTTCTCTTGAATCTTTAGTGACTACTGCTCAACATTTTTTCTACTGGAAGTTCAGTAAAATATCTTACTACATTCAGATCTGATATGCATTATGGTGCAGAAGCAGCTGATAATTTTGAAGGAATATTTGTGTTAACTGTTGTAATCTATATGGACTTAATATAAATAAATATATTCAGGAACTCCGTTCGCTATATTAGCAATGGGAATTGGGAGTGTCAGTGAAAGAAGCTACCTCTTACTCATTTCTTGGGTTTAATTTTATTAGTGAATACAAATGATTTGTTAAACAAACATAGCAAAAGGAGAAGAAGAATTAACTCTCTGTCACCATTGGGCTCATCTCATAACCGAGAATCCCTGGGTATCAGGTGCATTTCATCTTAGACTTACTTTGTCATCTTAATAAAAAGCCTCGGAAAGAAATGGCTAAAGAAACCACCTTAAAAACCTCTAGTATTTTCGTGTCAATCACACGTTTTCTGGAAGGTCAGGTCCCTGTTTAAGATCTAATGTGTTTGGAGAGTGAAAAGAGCTGTGTGTTATTAGGCAGAATCCCTTTTATGCACAGGGAATTGGATCAATTTGACCCCGATTGTCTCTCTCCACTTCATCATCCCACAACTTCAAACACTCAGCCCCTGGCTTATCATAAGGAAGGGGCTGATTGAACTGGAGGTCTGACACTTGTCAGTTGTGGATAATGTTGGCTTCAGTCAGTCATGTTTACACATAAATGAGCCCTGACAGAGATAGACTGCTGAATAGAAAAATTCAGTTTTGTTGTGGATAACCTCGTGCAAATGCGACAAATAATGTCTGACCCACAAGAAAACTACCTGATATAAGTAACAGAGGTATATATTATTTCTCTTGCTACCAGGAACTCTCTGTTTTGAAACAGGTGATGTGTGGGGAGAAGTGGTAAAAGGCCAAAATGGTAAATGGTACTTCTGATCTGTAACATGAAGCAGTGCATGGGGCTCCCACCTGTAAGTGGGAGACATCGCTGTGCAGTGTCAGCATCACTGTGACATCAGTTCTTCCCTCCTTAAGGTAAGGTGATGTACCTCTTGATTAAAACAGCGGAAATAGAACTTCTCCCCTTTTCTTTCTTTCTGCTGTTCTAGAAATCAGAGATTTAAAAAAACAACAACACACCTTTCCCTGTAAGAGTGAAAAGCACAATCCTCTAGCTGGGAAAAATAAGAACAATATAAACTCACTTCTATCCATGTGATGTCACTGCAACTCTGCAATGAACAGTGGGGAAAGAGAGAAAAAAGAAGTGTGGACAGAAGGCTGTTCTTTTTTTGTTTGTTTGTTTGTTTTTTTGTTTTTTGTTTTTTAAATAGCAAATACAGCTCTACTGTACTTTCAAAGCAATTTGCATAAATGTCTCTCCATGATTTTTTTATTTATGGCCCCTAAGTTTCTAATTAAATACTAATTAATACAATCACCAGAATTGTTTTCCATCCTCAGCTCTTCATAGCTTTGTCATTTTGATTAATGCATACTCATTTATTAACTTATTTAACAAGCTGAGGTGCCTCATGACAAACCAGATTAAATTATCCCCATAACGGTCTCATTACAGCTAAAAAGGAGTTTTAAACTTAATAAAAATTATCCTCAATAATGTTAAGGCTTATTTTTCGCCACCTTAGAGGATGGAAATAGATTTTTTGCTTGATTTATAATATATGGATTTGTACAAAGTATCCATTAATAAAATTTATATATTCATTTAAGCTTGATTATTACAGTGATTCTGTAGCCCTGTGTGCTTATTACTTAACTTTTGCTGTTTTTATGAACATAATTAATGTTCTGACCATACAGGGACTAAAATACTCACTAGTAGGAGATAATTAGGGGCATAAATAACACTTAGGTCTTGTGTTTTGCTATTTTGATTGTTCTGTTTTCTGGCCAAACCTGATAGAGAGGTAATTAGAGTTTACCTGAATTTTACGATGACTGTGGGAACAACACAACAAAACTAGGGACTGTGGGGCTCTGCATTCAGTGGGATCCTACCATCCCCATGCCGGTGGGGCCAGCACCTCATGTGTGTACCCCACATCCCACTCTTCTGTTCCCTCTGAACTGCAGAGTACTGAAGGACACACTGCTTTTCTGCTGTTTGATTTCCATAGGAAAGGAAAGCTGGAGGAGGATGGCGGGCTGTGCTTTGTTGTGTTTACTCCTAAAGCTTCATTTTTCCCCTGGGTTATTTTCATAATATTACACTTATTATTTATTCCAGTTTTCTTTAATGAGGAATTCCCTGTCTTTCTACCTACACAAACTTTGAATAGTATGTATAAATCATACAAAAAATGATAGAGATGTTGTGATTTGATTGGGAAAGCCAATCTTCCTCTTGCCAGTACTCGGTTTCCTTATATTCCCTTGTGTTCCCATTGCACAGCCAATGGGAGCAGTCTCAGACAACAGCAAGCACATTGGAGTGATGACAGACAATATGTTCCTGAGTTGGGAAGATGCAGAGGACACATTTTCTGTTCACTGTTGAGAGATAGATCAGGTGATGCGTCAGGGTACGATAAAAAGCCACATGACCCACTAATCTGAAATATGATTTTAACAGGTTACCAGTGATCGTATATAAAGAACAATTGGACACCTAAATAGCTTTTGAAATTGGATATTAAAGATTAATTTTACCATCTACTGGATTAGTCTCTATTGGAGTAAATACAGGTCATGTCTTAGGGTTTCTTTGTCCCAGATGACATAGCTTTCAGTATGTACCATAACCTAATAAAGCTGATTAGAATTACCATCTTTTCACAAACCTCTGATGAGCATTTGTAGTGAAATGAAAATTCCTAGCTACAGAGCCTCAGGACATAAAAACAAAAGTATGTGGCAGGTTAAAATTAAAAGCCAATGACAACGATATATGTACAAACCAGTTGGTACTCCTCTTGCGCTTTTTTTCATTCAAATCAGCCTTGCTGTATCCTCATCACCTCTTCTTTTTTTCTTGCCTGCTCTGATTTTTCATTACAGGGTTTTATTTTGAGAAAACTGAAGATAGGTGATGGCAAATGGTTGTGCAGCTAGAGGCCAAGCCCTGCAGAACAGCACCTGATAGCCTTATAAGAGTTTTTTAATGATGGCAGAATCTAAACCAAGTCCAGGTTAAATAACTGTATCTTCATTTGATTTCTGCTATTAAATAAATCATAATAAATGGTTCCTCTGAGAAGTGAAGAAAAAAAAAATAGAGCAGTGAAGAAGAATCAGTCAATGCATTGTAGGTTATTCAAATTGGACAGTGGACTCATCCTCTTCTGCCTGTAAGAGCTGGAGATTTGCATCCTCTCACCACTTCCTCCTGCTTGTGGGGACTATTCAGAGAAAGTTCACATTGGCCTCAGTCCCTCTATGAAGACTGTGAGGTGCTACAATAGCAAAGGTAGCTTGAAGGGCCTTCAAAACTTTGAATTGCAGGGCCAAAATATGTCAGTGGAAGATTTAAAGGATTTTGAACCCATGTTGAATGAAATAGCCCTCGGCAAGGGATTACTACAAATTACATGGAAGTTATATTAGATCTAAAAGAAAAGGGAAGAGAGATATGGCAAAAGGATTGTGAACCAGTTAAAACATTTAGTATCATGGCATCAGTCCCTATCAAAGGAACTCTTGCGTGAACATAAACACTAGATATGCCACTTGGAAAAATGGAGGAGTGAAATCTGTTTCTAATAGAGAACTGTTTCTAATAATTGATACACACAATATGAAAACCTATTTACAGATTGTTCTTAAAAATAATTATCTAATAATCAAAAATAATGCAGTCTAGATACTAATTTTCTGTTTCAAGCTCTCTTTCATCTGGTCATAAGACTGACTGGAACCTAAAGAAGTAGAACACTGAAATTAATGAAATAAACAGTTCCTACAATATAGTAGTAAATATTATGGAAGATAATTAACAATAGAAGATCTAATAATGGAAATGTCTCAAGTATCTCTTTCACATTAAAACTCAAGATTAAACCTTTAGGTAGCTTCCTTCAGGTTAGAGTAATAAAGAATCTTATTATTTTTCTGTCAGATATTTAGGGATTCTTTCCCTGTGTACAGTACTTTTCTTACACCAACGTCAGATCTTTCTTGAATAGCAGTTTTCAGTGTTGTGAAATTTTGCTAAATTGTAGTGTGGTTGATCATTATATATAATAGCTCCATCTCAAAATGTTTGGTTTCTCATCATCATTATTTTTATTGGAGGATTGTTAACCAACTTGCTCACTCAAGACCAAGACTCCTTATTTCCCTCTTACGTGCACACGTGTTGATCTCATAAATTAGTTCTTGCTCTAACACTGTTCCTTTGCTTAAACAACATTTCCTTCCCTACTTGTTTGTACACACTGATGACAATCTCCCTTAGCCTTCATTTGCTCTACTAAAGAAAGAGAACTTATTTCTGTCACATTTCTCAAAGCCATGAGCCTTACTGCTTGTTCGTATTCAAACAATGATTTTCAAACATCAGTAAAACACTTCTTTTTTTTCTAACATTTTGTTCTCAGTCACTGAGCCCTTGCATTTTTTGGCCAAAATTCCTGTCATTGGTCTCTCAGCAGATGACCTTCATTCTGGCAATAAATTTAATCCTCATTGTATTGCAATCATCCTCAAGATCATCCTGTGCTTCTGAGATAATGTTGTGATTCTCATCTCTATTGAGGATACCTCCACCTTAGTGATACTAGTGGATTTCATTAGAACAATATTAGATTATCCTCTTTGTGCTTATATGTGCTCGCTTATACATATACAGAGAGAAAATAGTAAGACTACATTTTTTTAAACTACAAGATTTTCCAGTGACTACATCCAAAATTAGATTTTTGAATGGTATTTATAAATCAGATGAGTTGGTCCTATGGAATTTCCTATTGAGATGTCTATTTCTTTTACACTTAAAAAATCTTAGCCTTAAATAACAAAATGAGTGGAGCCTTTTCGTTTATATTTGTAGATGCAAACCATTATTTGTAATGAATCAGAAGCAATTTAACTAAAGTTAAGTTTGGACCACTGAATGAGAGAATGCATGCTTAATTATTTCCTCTTTTTTTTTTTTTTTTTTTTAGGACTAACCTGTGAAAATTCATAGCACCAGGAAACATACAGAATCTAAGTGCAGGTAGAATGCAGTTCTACTAGCAAAACCACTGCACTGTTACCTTGGAGAGCAGGGAGCAGTTGTCCCTTCTTGCTCAGCTGATAGATACGATGTAAAGTTAAATTTCAAGGTGGAGAAGAACCCAGGAGGTTGCTCAGAATCAATTAATGCATGAAATGTCTTCGACACTGCTGCATAGGTTCTTCAGTACTCTTCATATAGCAAAGTATATAAATACATTAAATGCATAAAGTATTTATTGGTTCTGGGACAGGCTACAACATGACAAGAAATGAAGTCCTTCCTTGCAATGCTACAACATACTGAAGTTCAAACTGTATTTTTCCCCCACTCATAAGTACAATGCAAGTGAAAATTTTTAGTTTAAGGAATTACAGAAATACTCTGGCAACTGAAAGTTGTAAGCTTGAACAATCAAATTTTTTCTGATTTCAAATAAGTTATTCTATGAAATGAAGAAACATTGCTAGCCATTATCTCTTTAGTGTATTCCAGTTTAATGCCAGACAGCGGGTAAGATTTAACAAGATACGTTAATTCAGTGTCAGACTATATGACAAGAGTCTTCCTTGTCAAGAGTGAAATGAAAATATTGTGTATGGGGAAAGAGGTGGGAATGGAGTCATTCTCATTCCATGCTGCGTATATTAACAATACTGAATAACCTAAGTGAATTGATGAAATGTTCTGAACATATAGCCATAGATACTTCTGTCTAACAGGAGAGTAGACACAAAGTGACCTCTGCAAGTGCAACTTCATAGTGTTGGCGTGGGACATTCCTCACCACTGGCAGTTCCACTTCCATGTGGAACTCCAACTCTTCCAACATGTTACCAGAGGCAGGATATTTGGAGGTTGAACAAAATGATCTCTACAGGTCTCTTCCAACCCCTACAGTTCTGTGATTCTGTGATATGATGTTTATCATCAACACTCATGGACCTTCATATCTGTCATCAGTATATTCAGACAACACATCCAATCCTGAATCACCTTTGGCAGAGACCTTATCAGTCTTCTCAGCTGTCACATTTTGCATCCTGTGCTGAAAGGAACAGAGGACTGTGCCAGGGCTGCACAGCAGAGCCACAGCACTGCTGTGATGATGCAGCCATACTAGATGAACTCAGCTTGGGTTCTCCAGGTGTTGGATGGTAGCACTAGAGGTAAGGAGCACCTCACAGTGCTCTGGGCTTTAAGCATGAAAGGGACAAGGGACAGTAACTGCTGGAAAGTTTGCAACCACTTCAAGTCATGATTTAGCTAAAGCCGATTCGTCTTTCGAGAGTAGAAAATTATGGGGTTTGTATATTTGCATGCTTAGATATGTAAACACAATCACTAGTGGTTGTCAGTGACTCGGAGAAAGAGTAAATCTGAAAACATTACTGACACCTTATCAGACTTTTTAATACCCACTGTAAGTCTTCTCAAAAATTATCTCTAGCTGGAACATGGTAATTACTTGCATCAGAACTTTGTACTCAATCAGCTGAAGTTACCCTTTGCTGCAAATGGGAGTTGCAGCTCACAGCGAGACAACAGCACATGGCAGCTCCCAGGGCTCTGCTCTGTGCCCTGATTCTCTGTAACCCTCATTATGGGAGATCCTAAGCCCTCACAAAAAGGTCACAAATTTATCCTGAGCCACCATAGAACTTGTTAAATTTCTTGCTCCCCTTTTTTACTTTTGGAAGTAAGTTGAAGCAGGTCAGTTCTCATATGGCTAGAAACGTCCCCCTGATTTTTAGCCTACAGTTACTTATAGCCATTTGGAGTCCTTTGCTCTCCTTCTTACACTGCCATTTAGCTTAGATAGCACTTCTCCTTGTATTTATAAATGGTAGCTCTAGTCCATTTTAGTCTCTATTTACTAAACTAGCCAAGCTGTATTTGTCTCTGCTCCCAAAAGGGTTGTCTTCTATCCTCTAGCCATGTCAGCTGTCTTACCTCATATCTGTTTATGTTTTGATTGATACTACTTGTAAAACTGCAAGATATATATATGCAGATATTGACTTTCCAAGGTATATATATATACCTGGTGTACATATATATATACCTGGTGTGTATATAGAATATATGTATAGACATAGATATAAATATATTTACTTTTTAAGTATACTACACTCCCTATATACTCTCTCTCCACAGAGAGTATACTGTAATGTATGCTCTATGTATGCACCCAGCCTCTGTTTCTATCAGTTTTTTTTTTACACTGTGGCATTTTGCTTGATATCCATTCCATGTCCAAACATGGTTTACTGTCTGAGAATTTCTTCTGCAGTCTTTTGTCTAAAGCTTTACATCATGCTTATAATCTTGTCATTCAAATGCTTTTCCTATATCCTCAAGTAGAATGTCTAAATACGTGTTTTGTTGTTTTTTCTTTCTGTAGATAAACAGCGTTATTCTAGCTTGAAATATTTGGAAAAAGTCCTTTCTCCAGGATCTGTAATTTCATGTGCCAGTTCTTTTTCTGCCATGGATGGTGATTGCCTGTCCAGTCCTTGGCTTGTATACATTAAGTTCTCTAAGTTTTATTTCCACTCCAGATGTGTGATCTCTGCTCCTAGATCTGCATTTCCAATAGCTGCTGCGGATATCAGGGTCCAGATCGATTGCTCTCGGGCGGGGAAGCACGACAGGACTCAATATATGAGTGATCGGGCTTCAGTTTATTACCTGGACAGCCTTATTCTTAAAGTGTTTAAGACAGGGGCGTACAGAGAATAGCACACAATCATTGGCTGAGAGGCCATAGAGAAAAAACAACTTTAAGCAGTTCCCAACAATTAATAGCAGTGAGAAACACATTCTGGAGGAGGCAACTTTTGATATCATCCTAATCCTAAGAAACCAGGCAGGAATGCGTCGGCAGCGGATGTGAAAGGCAGTGCTGGCAAGGCGTCCCCTGTTTCAAAGTGCACTTTACCTCTCCCACTCGCCACAGACCATCTCCTGCTTTTACTCTTCTCAAGGTTCGCACAGTGTAGTTTCCTTTGAGCACCGTATCAGCGTGGCCAGTGCATAACACAGAGCCCAAAGGGAACACCTGCTAGTTAAACAGAATAGACTACCAAGGACAGCTTATTCTAAAAATACCTATAGTTACAATTATCAGCAGTCCTGTGAGGCCCTCTTTGCTGAAGGCAGGCTGAACAACATAATCACAGAAGTTTCCCATAGACATCTTGGCAACTTGGGTTGCTCAGCTGAAGCAGTTCATGTCCGCCTCGAGTTGTTTTGTCACTTGGTCCAGGGACATCGTGACCTCCTATCAACATCTAATACTTCTCCATGAGTATATAGTCTGTGCTGCTGTGCAAACTATGCTCGTACATATCACCGTGACTTCCCTGCTCCTGCAGCCATTTCCCAACAAATAGTCATTCTATTCTTAACTCCTGTTCAACTTATATTCCCACTGAAACTACAGAAAACTTCTTAAATTTGAAGCCATTCTTCCTAAGTGCCTCTCCCAACTCCAAAGACAATTATCCCACCCTTTTCACCATATTATTTATGTAACTAGTTCACTTTTCATAGTTTGTTTCTAGTTTTCTTTGCAAGATTTAGCTAACAATTGCTTTCCTAGTCAGTCTTTTCCTGTTTTGGATGTTTTTGCTTATTCCTAACACCTATTTTTTTATTTTTATTTTTTGAAAATGGCAGCGTTTTCAGCCATCTCTCTAGTCTTTGTGTGAAAGATCTTTCACTTATCTCAGTTCCATTGTTTTATGTATCTTTTATTTAAGATTATTCCTGACTTCCACACATTCGATTTCTTCAGCACTTCAAACCTTATCAGTATAGATATAATTAATTCTGTAGTTTTCTTATTTAAATATAAAATATTCTTTTTGTTTTGCCCTCCATTTTCTTTAAACTGAATCTTCTTATGTCAAGTCATTTTCAGTTTATATCCTATGATCAATTTCTCTGTACATTTCTGAGATCCTACAAACCCATATCTGACACACTATCTCTTGTACAGTCAATAGTTATTTGGCAAGGTATTTGCTAGGTGTCATGCCCAAAAGTAAGTAACCTGTATCATTAACTGTTGCATTTATTTCTTATTCTATATCTAGGAAGCCAATAAAAAAGCAGTGACACATTTCTGGTAATGTTTCTCTCTGTTATAGCTTTATGAAGATACTCATCCATTTCTAATCAGACCTTGTAGCTGACAACAAGTACTATTCTAGGAGACATTTGGAACAGAAACTAAGAAGGGACAGTGCCTTGGAAATGACAGAGATAACTCTAAAATAAATCTCCCTGTCATTCTGGAAAATATTAGTACGGAGAGAAATGCCTGCCACATCTAAGATGACTGCCTTTTTTTTCACATTATATATTTTCAGACATTCAGCCCTAAAAATTCACAGACATCATCCTCTGAATACACCCTGTCTCACTTCCTTTCTGCCTCTATTCCTATTTAGATCCCGTACCAAGGATGAATACTATTCATCACCACATTCTTTTTGCACCTATGCTGGCACCAAAGAACAGTAGGGCAGCCTCTGAATAGCTTCAGGTGGAGAATATCAATTCAGAAGGGGAATGGCACCTTTATTTCTGAATGCATACCTTTCTTTCCTATCATTTTTTGGGGTTGGACCATTTGTATACTTCCCATTATGGGTATGTTTATCAGGCCATTTTAATTAATGTGCTGGTAGCTACCTGCTTATTGTTGTGTCACAGGTATTGCATGCCATGCCCAGCTATTTTAAGTTGTTGCTGAGTGCATCAGTGTATGTATCACCTAATACTTAAAAGGAAATTCACAGCTGAAGCAATCTCCAAGAGCGCCCTCAGGTCTGGAGTTGTTCTGGGCACAGGGAGTGCATGCAAGCATCCAGGACACAGAGGTGCAAGGGCATCCTGCTCCTTACCCAACAACACTTCTGCTGCTGCAGCCAGAAATTAGTCTGCCTTTCCACACTCTGAAGCCTGGATAACCCCTGATGCAACAGATGGAGGATGAAATAACACTGCATGGGTATAGCTGGAGGCTGGATCACATCATTTTTTTTTGTACTGCTGGCAGTGCGTAACTGTGGGTCAGGTAGCTTAAGCCTTTCTTAACTTCTGTGCAGGGAGCTGAGGGCACCAAGGGCACCCACAGTTCCTTACACAGGAATTAAAAAATTATTCAAGTATGGCCGTGCTCCAACCTCTTCTCCCTTCTCTGTTCAAAACTGAACATCTTCCAGGTGGGGTGGTAGTGTTTCCTCCATGCTTGCAAGTTAAGCACCCTGACTGTATCTCCAACAAAAGGACACCTCTGTTGTACCCCTTTTTGTAGGAGCCAGCAGCGAAACAGAGAAAAGTGGCAGTGAATACTTCTTCCTTGTCCCCTCTGTCTTCTTACTAAATAGCCTGAAATAAAATCTCTATTTACTCTATGGTCATGCTGTGGTTTCCATACTAACTTGTCGTTATCTCTTTTTGTTGCGGTGAAGTCTTCTCTCACAGATTCATGAGATAGGGGTGTGTATGTGAAGAATTACACCCTTTTATAGGTGCTGAGCACAACTGGCTCCAGAATCGACAGAAATCAGTTTCAGTTTTGATATCAAAGTGTAAAAAGCAAAGGACTGACATACATCTCCAGATTTCCGAAAACATTTTGCAAGCAACTGGCCTTCTAGATCCTGGTGGGTTCCAGGTTCTTCCCTCAGTTGCTTGCTTTAAATAAGAATAGAAAAATGGAGTGTCAATGAAATACACCCTGAAATACACCCTGGCTATGGTTTGAATGTCTGGTATTATAAAATTCAATATACTCACTAGCTCCTTCAGCAGGATCTGTATTTCTTGCATGCTGTGTAAGGAGAACTGTTTCCATTCTCCCATTATGGCTTGTAAACAGAACCACAGTGGTGCAACATCTATGTTTATTTGAAGCAAAGAAAGATGAATAAGGCTTCATTTGATGATGGATATATACATACTGATTAAGGGTGAATGGTGTATTAGTTTGCTTAACCTAATGCAACTTTATGCAGTATAAAATTGTATCTTTGGTCACCATAGCGCAACTTTGTTTAGAGGTGATATCAAATAAAAAACAGGCAAATTAAATGTACATTGGTTTCTTAAAAAAAAAAAAAAAAACAAAAACCAAACTTGCTAACATTCATTGCAATAGCATGCCAGGAAGTCTAAATTATTGCAGAGGGAAAAACAGTGTACTGTCATGGATAAGAAACTAGTCAAGTAGAGACAGAATTTAATGGAGATTAATTATTTGCACATAATGTACTTTTTTGTCCCATCTTGAATCTGTGAAATGAGTACAGGTTTGCTAATTAGCGAACTGTTAGGCCAGAAGGCCAGTTTTATCAGGGAGGTGATTATCCCCCTCTGTTCTGCTCTCATGAGGCCCCACCTGTAGTACTGCATCCAGGCCTGGGGCCTCAGCACAAGGAAGACATGGAGTTGCTGGAGCTGTAACAGGGGTTCAGAGGAGGGCCATGAAGATGATCAGAGGGCTGCAGCACCTATCCTATGAGGAAGGGTTGAAGGAACTGGCCTTCTGCTCACAGAAGAGAAAGGTCTGGGAGGCCTCACTGCAACCTGCCGGTACTTGAGGGGAGCTGACACACAGGTGGAAGACTGACTTTTACACGGGCAATAGTGGTAAGATTAGGGGGAGTGGCTTTAAACAAAACGAGGGAAGATATATAATAGATATTGGGAAAAAATTATTTAATCAGAGGGCATTTATACAGCTGCCCAGAGAAGCTGTGGGTGCCCCATCCCTGGAGTTGTTCAAGGCCAGTCTGGATGGTGCCCTGGGCAGCCTGAGCTGCTGGGTCAGCCCTGCCTACAGCAGGTGGAAGGAACTTGTTGGCCTTCTGGGCTGGAAATGCACATGGCCTGTTCATATTGAGTCTTTCGCCGTCTGACACCACCAGATCCTTCTCCTCAGGGCTGCTCTCAAGCCATTCTCTGCCCAGCTTGTATCTGTGCTTGGTCCTACCCAGGTGCAGGACCTTGCACTTGGATTTGTTGAACTTCATTAAGATTGCCATGGGCCTGCTTCTCAAGCCTGTCCAGGTCCCTAATGATAGCAATGGGATGAACAACAGCTTTCCCAGAGCAGCACAAAAGTAGGCAGCCATGCTAAGGAGAAAGGCGGACAGCGTTCTGTTCCATAAGCATCCTCATGCTGCTCTGTGCAGTAACTCCACATTTCATATTCTGTTTATTCTTCCTTCATTTCATGACTATGGTTTCCACTGATCCAACTATCAGGTCTATGAAAAACAGGGCATGCTCAGCAGAATCACACCATCACAGAATTGTAGGGGTTGAAAAGGAACTCTAGAGATCATGGAGTCCAACCCCCTGCCAAAGCAGCTCCCTAGCCCAGGTTGCACAGGTAGGCGTCCAGGCGGGTCTTGAACGTCTCCAGAGAAGGAGACTCCACCACCTCTCTGTGCAGCCTGTGCCAGTGCTCCGTCACTGCACTGTGAAGAAGTTCCCATGCACATTTGTGCAGAACTTCCTATGCTTCAGTTCGTGGTCATTTCCTCTCATCCTAATCACCATACAGTTTTCCCTGCTCCCAAGCACTGGAACTGGTCCAGCAGGGAAGGGTGAGGTACATTCAAACTCTTTGGCACTCTGCTGCATTGTCAGAGCTGCCAGAAATGACTTTGGAGATGACTTAGGAAATCTGTTTGTAAGTAAACAGCTCAAAGGATGGGATAACCTCGTTGCAGAAATGAACAAATAATTTGTAATGAATAATGTATTGATGATTTTCATCTCTTTTTGATTACAAATTGTCCATGAACAAGTCACTGTTAATCAAATATTCACTTTTCAAAACATCAAATTACTGTGAATAATGCATGAGATACAAGTTGTTCTTGTATTACTTGTTTTAAATATTTAATACTCAAAATATGAGCTGTTTTGATTGAGTATATTTACTGTGTGGTGCAGATCTACTATACCCATGCATGATCCCATGCACAGGATGGGCATGTACTCTGATTCTGACAGTTGCACAGAGCTGGAGGATTTTCTCCAGCATAAGGAGGCTTTCTAGTATGTACCCAATAAAACATGCAGATGTGTTGGAAGTAAATCCCAGCAGCCATAACCCAGTTGGGAAGAT
Source organism: Odontophorus gujanensis (assembly GCA_013399175.1). NCBI lineage: Eukaryota > Metazoa > Chordata > Aves > Galliformes > Odontophoridae > Odontophorus > Odontophorus gujanensis. Next base: position 58,372 of record VXAB01005241.1, read on the forward strand.
TTGTTCAGGTTTTCCTTAATATATGTTTTGGGGAGCACATTCATCTTTTTGCTCTCAGGATTCTCAGGATCCTGTTCTCATCTTTATGAGAATATTCATAGACTTATCCAAATATTTGTCCAGTTCAGAGTAAAACCATCCTGAATCATATCCTTCTTGTAAACCTTACATCATCGTATCTGTCATGGATACTGAAATCAAGCAGTTTTCCCTCTTCATGTATTGCATTCAAACAGTTGGAAAAGGGCATTACATAGGCTAATTCTACAGAAGATAAGCTAACTCTGTGTTTGTATGTGTCTCCAATACTAACTTAATTGCTGAAATCTTTCAGAAATCTTGTTGTTTTTGTCAATTGAGGTACGAATCAGTCCCAAGAAGATATATTTCTTCCCTAGATTTTGGAGAATCTTTTTACATCTTGTGGGTTTTAGTACCATGTCTGCCACATGCTGCAGTGGAGCATATGAAATGGAACACACTCATCTGGGTACCATATGTGTGCCCATTTTAATTCATCGAGGAATGTGGGAATGAGGACATGTCCAAACCGGAGAATGCAGAAGTGCAGGTTTTTTCTGGCAGGCATCATTAGACTGTTCAGATTAGTGAAATAATGCAGGGATGGAGAAGACTCTCATCAAGGCCATTTATTTCAGGTGAAAATGTTACCCTTTTCTAAACCCACAGAATAACTACTTAGGGTATTTGATCCGTCTCAAGGACAACTCCTGAACTTCTTGTTTTTAACTCAGATTTACTTGGCCAAAGGATATTCTTAGCCACACTTCTCTTCAGTCTAAACATCTGAAAGGAAGATCTTGCCAAAACCCATAATACCAGTTATGGACAGAGCTGAGAATAGAAAAGTTTCCCATCTCAGTGCCTGATTCACCCTGTCTCATTTCACGTTATGTAAGAAAGCCAAGTGAAATGTCTTCTATCTCTAACATGCACCAATTTTGTCTGAGGTTGCACATAACTCCTCTTTCTTTCTTTCTTTCTTTTTTTTTTTTTTTGT
>VXAB01005241.1:69191-82677 GCA_013399175.1 Odontophorus gujanensis
GCAACCTTCAGCTTCACCACTACTTCTGTTGCTATATTTGTAATCTGAGGTAGGCTCTGCTGTTTCAGTCCTGCACTGCTCTGCCTGCTTTGATGGTATCTAAGTATTTTGATCATGTGAGAGTTTTTCAGTAACTGGTATTTCATCATACCTGGTGCATAGTTGGCTATGACAGAACAGAGCTTGGTTCTTTTACTTCCAGCTTGTTTCCACATTGCTAAATTCTCCAGGTCATCCCCACTTTGGCAGAATCCTGGGTCTGACCTGACCTGGGTCTGTTCAGCCTTGAGAAAAGAAGATGCAGAGGGGATCTTATTAATGTTTATAAGTGTCTTAAGTATGCGTGTTCAAGGGACATGGTCAACCTCTTTTCAGTGGTCTGTGGGAACAGGACAAGGGGAAATGGCCAAGAACTTGAACATAGGCAGTTCCAGACCAATATACAAAGGAACATCTTCATAGTGAGGGAGCACTGGAACAGATTGCCGATGGAGATAGTGGATTCTCCTTCTCTGGAGATATTCAAGTCCTGCCCAGACAACTACCTGTGCAGTCTGCTGTAGGGAGCCTGCTTTGCAGGGAGATTGGAGTCGATGATCCCTGGAGATCCATTCCAAACCCTACAATTAAGTGATTCTGTGATAATGAAATCCATAGAGAAGCATGATGAACTTAATAACAGAGGAACAAATACAAATGGAAGAGAACATAGAAACAAACCATCCAAAGAACAGCTCCTGGGGGGGACAGCAAGAACTGAACTTCAGTGTATGACAAAGAGAAACAGGAGAACCTGAATGTAGGGGGAAAGAAAAAGAGCTCAGAAGTGTCAGGCTGAGGAAGGCTGTAGAAGTTATTTACTGCCAGGGAAATCAAAAGATGAAAAGGGTATTAACAGAAGGGATTGAGATTTTATGTGTCACTGCCTTTTGTTTATTTCATCTCATCTTCCTCTCTCCTGCATCCTGTTGTGAAAAAACAAAACTAGATTTGTGTCACCTCTTTGCAGAGTAGTGACTATTACAGTCACGAGATTATGACTTTACTGATGAATGAATTCAGGAGAAGTGTATGATAGATTGAGTATCTACTTGAATCACCAAAGTAACAGAAACTGATACATAAATATTTATTTATTTATTTCTACGTGAAGTAAGTTTTGCTAGGACAAAATCTTTTCTAACCCTTTAAATTGCAAGAAGTGATTTCCATAGAAATCTGTGGGAATTATATAGGAATCCTATGGAAAAGTCTCAAGATCAGTACTTCTTCTGTGACATGCTGGTCCTTTACTAATCATCCTGATGTGTATTATATATAATGTATTCATTATTATTTTTCTGCTGGGAAGCCTCATTAACCCTGCTCTCCTTTCCCATGTGTTTGAATAGTTTTCACAGAAACACAGAGTCTCAGAAGAGTTGAGGCTGGCAGGGATCTCTTGGTCCACCTGGCCCAATCACTGCTTCAGCAGTGACACCCAGAACAGGATACCCAGCCCCACGTGCAAGTAGCTTTTGGAGATCTTCAAGGAAGAGATCTTTCCTCTCTGGGTAGCTGTATCAGTTCTCTTTCACTCACATTGCACAGAAGTGCTCCCGATGTTCAGAGGGAACCTCCTGTATTTCAGTTTGTGCTCATTCCCTCTTGTCCTGGCACAGGGCACCATTGACAGAGCCTGACTCTATCCACTCTGCACCCTCCTGTCAGATATTTATAGACACCAGTGATATCCCTTCTGAGTCTCCTCCAGGTTACAGGATGCAGGTGGTTGTTTCTGGTTTCCAGGTTCAGCAGGCATCAGGTTCTAGGGCAGGAATGTGGATGACATAGTGCGTGGTTCACTGCATGGAACCCCAACACAGGGATCACAGGGAAAGGCCTGGAGGCATCCTCCATCTTTTGTCTCATGACAACAGATATCAAGGTGACATTCACATGCTCCCATGCATGTGCATACACATGTACTAACCACATGCATCAGATATTGGGAGTGCCCTTGGGATGGAAGCTCATTGCACTGTGCTCAGGGATGGGCTGTACAGGGCAACCCAACCACTGGGGCCCTCACAGCAGCAGATGTGGCTTGCATGCTGCTGTTTGCACAGAGAAACTGAAAAGAGGGAGGGTTTCCAAAGGTTCTGTGATGCTGAGATGACTCTTTAAAGCATGGTGCCTGTCCATCTCTTCTCTAGAGCATGAGTCAGGTAAGCAACATCATAACATTGGTCTATATGCCCAGTGAATAAACTTAACAAGAAAATAACGTTTTGCCAACAGTTGCTAGCTACTCACCATTGCCAGTTCCTGTTCATCAGCTACAGCTACAAGTTCCTCCATGCAGTGTGGAGATGCCCCCAAGCTGCATCTATTGCAACATTCAATGCTGTTGAACCCAGCCGTACTGCTTCTGCTTTCAACCTCCTGTGCCTTTAACTGAGATGCTTACATTCACTGCAAGATCACTAAGCAAGAATATCTGTCAAGAAATAATGAGTATTTGCCAAGCAACGATCTTAATCACCTCATTTCAGTTCACTTGTGTGTTTACAGCAATGTGACAGCATGACGTGCCTTGACTGGTATTCGTGCAGAGGTTGCACGAGCCATGGTATGAATGGAAAAATGCTGAGCACAACCATGAAATGGGCTGATGAGCACAGGGTGGACACTTTTCCTGAGCATCAGCTCCTTTGGAAAGAAATGTTTACCTCCATGAACTTTGCCAACATGAACTTGTGTAAAAAATGAAAGATAATTAATAGAGAGATTTTCTGTCTCTAAATGGATTTTTATGTTCTGAGAAAGACAACAAGATTCTGGATGATTTGTGGAAAGGAAATTCTGCTCCCAGATAGCTGTCTTGTGAAGGATGTCCACAGTCTAGGGGAATCCAAAAGATATGAACATTTCCCCAGATACCGGACTGTGAGTGCTGGTATCATTTGCATAGAGCCTGCTGCAGTGGGTGAAACTTTATTTAGCATCCCCACAAAGGGAATGAGGAGAGAGGAATGCTGCGTCTGGCCAGGGATACCTGAGAGATGCTGCAGCACAGGTAGGACAGAATGCTGTCACTCTGGTGCAACCTCACAATTTATGAGGGGCTGACAGGAAGAAGGTTTCCTCTGCAGGGCGTTATTGGTGTGCACTGGCTTTGTTTTGTTCATTAGAGAGACACTGCGTTCCCATGCTCATAGGTGGTGGTGACTCACAGCAAAGTAAGGGCTGAGAAGTCAGAAAAGAGACAGAATGAAGGAAATCCACAGCAAAGTGCTTGCCATTCTTCTTCACCAAAGTGTTTTAATCCTTGTGTTTAGATTTTTCATCACACATTCATTTCAATTGCAGGCTCCGTGTTCTGAAGGACAGACACATCGTTAATAGTTTTACCCAAATTCAGATTATTTGCAGTCCAGGGGGAAAGAATGCATTCCTTGCAAGGCAAGTAGAAAATGTGTCTTAACACAAATCAAAAGAATGATTATGGCATGCACACTCTGTACCTATTACTGAATTCCCAAGGCTCTTTCTGTTTGTTTAGGTGCTTTTTCTTCTGCCGCCTCTGGTTGGACTGGGTGTAAACTCAGCGAAGAATAAGACTGGTTAAAATAGATAGCATAAGAAGATGTGACATTCTTGAAAGAACTCATGTTTCAAACTTAGATTCAAGTGAAGACTACTGAAGATGCATCTTGCAGTGGTCTCACATAGACCTTTTTTCAGCACATCAGAGGTCTGCATATATATCTATCATGGGGTGCTCTTCTGATCTCATTCCAATCCCAAGCAAGCTTGGATTCACTGTGTAATGAAAAATGGCATTTACACAAAGTGGAGAGAAAAAGCATTGTTTCTACAGCCCATTATGTTTTACACTGCTCATGGGAAGGCGTTTCGTGTCCCATAAAAAACATTATCTGTAACTTACTGTGCATGCCAGAAAAAGCAAAACTATGCCAACAAAAGAGATGTCTTGTTTCTGAAAACACTTTATCTCTCACATTTCCCACCACAGAAAGTAAGCTGTGTTTATAAGCAAACCCACTCAACCCCCTAATAATGACCTAGAGTAAACCTCTGACATGCACTGCTTTCAAGATCCCCTTTGTTAAGGCATGAATTGTTCATTTTTATGTCTTTTGTACACTCCCTAAAGGAGAGACAGATGATATAAGGAATGTTTTACATTATCAGTTCTGGCAGAGGTTACTCCTGTGTTTATTTGATCCTCTTCTATTGCATTATAAACAGTAAGATAAACTGCTGGGCACAGAAAGGTCATTAATTTCAGGGCAGGTTTTCACATTGGATTTTTAATTTAAAATGTATCAGATGCAAGATGGCCAGTTCTCCAGGTTCCCAGTCATCCACAAAACCTGTGGTAATCTTATGTAGTAAGAAACTGTCTTCCCAAGTCTGTGGTTCACCACATTTTAAAATATGAGTGCCTACTCTGTTTGCATGAGGAAACTGCTGCGTTCCTGCCTGCTCTGCCACACTTTGATCAATTGTGACATTTTTGGAGAGTCCCCTCACAGCTGGGCCACCCACCACTGCCTTCTGCAAAACAGAAGAGCAACATAAAAAACGTNTTTTTTTATCTTTCTGCAAAAAGCATTCAGCAAGCGCTGAGGTTGAGGCCAGTGAACACCAGGCAATTTTGTTATCAGCCCTACATATAGCTCACTGTGCATCTTTGACGTTCTCTGTCAGACTGAGCTTTGGCAGTGGAGTCATACAGGGACTCGACAGGTGTCCTTTGCTGTCCAAATGGAGGACCATTTAGATGTAACCTAATTATAAAGCGGTAGGCTGAACTCCTGAAGGCTGAAAGAAATAAGATAACTTGATATGCTCCAAATTTTTCCCCTCACTATTTTATGCTAATGCTGTTTCCTATATGACTGTGAGCATGATAGTCCCATGTAGACACCGTCCTTCTCACATCACACAAGGCAGAGATAGGAATTTGCTCTGTCGCATGTCTTTCTGTGTTCAGCTGACAGAAGGTAAGGAACAACCCATGCTGCTGCTGCCATTTTCCTTCCATGTTTTTGACATAAACCTGACTCCTCAATTTCCAGCCTAGAAAAACCAAAAAAAGCATAAAATCTCAGAAGAGCTGCATTCAAAGAAGAAGACATGGTGATTTTTCCCTTCTTTGTGAGAACGCATCACTCCCACAGTGAGGGGAGGAAGGATCACCTCATTTCTGACACTTTAGAAGCAGAACATTATTTTCTTTTTCACAACAATTTTCCTTTGGACACAAATGCTCTGGGTAGCTCTCTTCCCGCTCCCCAGTGGCTCTTTGTATGGTCTTGGAGCCCCAGAAATATCACAAGACACAGTGCATTCAACTATTTTTTCTGAGGCTACGTGATACTACCTGCTCAGCTGTGTGGGAAGGGGCATGACAGTGGGATATTTGCTAGGCTTGATAGTCTCATCCTGTCTCCACTGCAGAACTGCTCATCCATGAGAGTAATATCCCACCACTGAGTGACTCCAAATCGCAGCAGCCAAGCTTTGATAAAATACATCTTACTTAAGGGCTAGTATAAACAAAAAAGAAATCACATCCCTGCATATAAGATATAAAAACAGCTACCAGGCAGAGTGGGAGAAAAAAGATTGAAGTCATTTTATTTAATATTGCCAAAAGTGCAAGCAGGTGAAAACAAAGTCAGTTGTACTTTTTCACCATGTTCCCAGTGAATAATATAGCCATGATGCTGTGCAGAGACAAGAGAAGGACTGGACATCATTCTTGGATGAACATGACAACATGTTCAGTAAGTGTTTGCACAATGCTCTTAGACATATGGTTACCTGTCCCCCAGGCTCCAAGGGTTTGCTCATGACCTGAAGGATCCCAGGGACTACAACCCCTCCCAGAGTGGTCCAGCTGGGTGATAGCCTCCTGCTGCCTTCAGTTACGTACTGTTACTTCCTGGTGCTCCCTCAACTGTTCAGAGGGCGCAACAACAAGCTGAGCCGGCGATACATATGCCAGGCATCTAGGAAGTGGCAGTTTCCCATCTGGAAGAAACCTATCACTTCTTGAAAGAGGGTGAGGCTGGGGTTGAAGGTGGAGGTGAATGAAGATGAGGATGAAGATGACAATGAGGATAAAAATGAAGATAAGGTGAAGTTTCTTCAGTCTTGGGTGATGTTTCACGCTAAACAACAGTTTTCCTTTCCTAATAAAAGACAAACAAAAATTTGGCAGTTTGTAATTTATTTGATCTTTGCTGCTTCTTTTTCTTCTCTTCTAGAAAAGTCCTATCATTGGTGGTTGACGTACCCCAGAAAAACTTAGCATCACAGTGTGGGAGGCAAATTCCAAGAAAGTTTTAGAGGCAGACTCTGTATCCCCTTCTGGAGGTGAGTCACATCGGACTTATTTGCAGTGTAAGATTGGTTCATGCTTCTGAATCTGGATCCTTTTGGCAGAAAGAAGTAGTCATCTTTGCACCTACCTCCTGCATCTCTCTCTCTTTGTTGCTATTTCTAAGTGAGCCAGACAAGCTGTATTTTCTGTCCTAGAGAGATGGGTTGTAGCAGTTGCAGTTGCAGCAGTCACTGTGAAGATAATGTGTTTTAAGAAGAGTGGAAGAAATCCCCGTGTAGACGCAGATTATTGTTGTGAGTTTATAAAGCCACTGGTAGGAGAGGCATCTCAGAAATATAAGGTAATCATCACTATTACTGTCACACACACAAAACAGGAAAATTAATATTTCCCCCTGCACAATAAATTCACTCTTTTGCAGTGGCATACTGTAGCCTCTCTGACAAAAAACATCGCACTAATCAGCTCATTAGACAGCTGCAGGAAAAAGCTTGCAGGGAGGGAGAGTTTCTTTTGTCTCTTTGGTGAGAGAAGGGAAAAGAGGAGTGGGGAGAAAAGAAGAAGAGTTGTCTTCTTACTTCAACAGTTCTATTTTTATTGAAAAGGAAAATACCTGGAATTTGTGTTGAAGAGGTACTGCTGTCTGTGTTGATCCTAAAGTACAGAGTGGTTTTTGGTAGCTGTCTTCTTCAGGGCAATAGAAGAGACCAAGTTTCCCCCCAGCTGCCTGTGTTGACTGGCAAAGTGCAGGAAAGGTGGGAGCCAGAGGAGAGGAGCAACATCATCCCTGGCCAATCCTGGCCCCACACGCAGCTGCTGAGAGAACTGGAGCCTTTCTGCCAGTTTCAGAAGGCTTTGTGGCAGGAGCTACAAAAACACCTCCCAACGTCAGATTCTAATAGTCCTGAGGCTTGTTAGGTAAACACATAGCTGAAAGTAGGAAAAAAAAAAAGGAAGGAAAAGAAAAATATTTCTCTTCATATCCACTGTTTCTCTTCCCAATCATGAATTTCTGAACTTGAGATATTTTTCTTTCACTTTGCAACATAAATTAAGACTGACAATGCCATGTAAAAATAGGAAGAGAATAAATAAAAAGATCACCCTCACATCAAAACCCACTGATAAAATAAAATCCAAATATCAGTTTTTTTCATGTCTATGGCTTAGTACACCATGAAAAGGCAGATATTAGCTGGTGAAATATGTGTGTGAGCAAGAAAATGTATGTGGCTGTGCCAATGTTGAATTACATCTGATGGGACTGCTCATTGCTAAAATGGAAGAAAGACTGGAAATCCTTCTGGTAACCTCTTACTTACATAAGACCTACATAATTGAAAGCTGTCCAGCGCTGGATTAAATGTATGCTCTTTGTTTTCTCCATTTTATATTTTCTCTAACAGTGACCAGCACACAGAATTTTTTTGGGCAAGTTGTTTTCTAGATAACTCTTGTTTCATGGAAATTAATTCAAAACATTCCTTGTGGAGAAAACTAGGCTTGATTCCCTGAATTAGCACTGTAGTAAATACAGAGTTGGCTTTTAATTTATCCTTTTTTTTTTTTTTCTCACACGTGCTGAGTGTAAGGGACTTGGTCCTGTCAAAGACTTTGTCATGTGCTCAAACACCTGATTACATATGTGCATGCCAACCACCTTATCAAGACTGGCAATTAACCTGTTGAAAAAAATGATTTCATCTGCTGTTGCATAAAAGCTGAAGCGCTTGGTCTGCACACCAGGTAGGTATAATGTCAGATAAATGCCATTTGTACTCATTTCTTTCAACATTGAAGTATTGCTTATTATAGCCTTTGCTTCTAAACATGTTTTATGTTGTTTATTTATAAAGTGATTGATGTAACACAAGGGATATAAACCTGTGGTCGCCTTTCTGCTCTCAGAGTTACCAAAGTGAGGGTCTGACTGATGGGCAGAATCAAATCCTTAGTACAAGAGTGTGCAGGCCAGAAGCTCTGCCAGCCTCACTGTGACTGCATCTTTTCTTCTACCAAAGCAATCACACCATGATGTGACCAGTGCCAAGAAAATCTCCTTGCTAGCAGTACTGGAAGTCCTGCCACAAAAAAGCGTGAGACACAGGTACACCTTTTCTTTCATTCAGTAGTTTCAGTGTTTGTGACTCCAAGCACACAATATAGAAAGAGAAGTGAAAAATAGTAAAAGGACTACCTTGGAAGGAGATAAGGAGTGATAACACGTAGCAAACATGGGTGTCATTTCCTGCATCCATGGAGGAGAGAGCTGCTCTACCACCTTCTGTCTTTCCTCAGTGCATGGCAGACCTCTTTGACAGGAGATGACTGTCATAATTCAGTCCTAGCACTCCTTACTTGCACCTGAACAGGGTGGTATGTACTCTTATTTACTGCAAAAGCTGTGTAATTGGTTTCCATATAAACAATAGTGACAGATAGCAGACAGCATATTTTTAAAGTTATAAAATAGTGAAATGAGTAATAAAACATTGATTAGAATGCATAGGTAATTGCTTCTTTCTACTCCAGATGTGAGTCCTGTCTGACTGCATCGCCACTTACACTGGCCAAAATAAGACATGCTCTTATTTACACATTTAAGTTACAGCACTAGTTTTGGAAAGTAACTGGACTAGATGACTTCCCATCTCAACGTCCCCTAATTCCATGCTAGTCATACAATTTTCTGGTTATTTGTCATTTTGCTCAGAGGTATCCCATGGCACTTCATGAAAGCCCCTTTTAAACTTCAGCAAGAATCTCTCCTTTTCTGTCTTTAGATCTCCCTTACCTCCTCTCATCTACAATAGCTACAGAAAGCCCATCAGTGGTTGGGATGCTCATTTGCTTTGTGTGATCCTACTCTGCTGAAAACCAGCACTGGGCAAAAACGACAGCAGAGCTCAGTCACAGACTGAAGAAGAAGTATCTGAAATCCAAATAGGCAAAATCAACCTATTATTTTACTTAATTCCACCAAAACAAGACATAAATAAATAAATAAATAACGTGGTTTTCTCTTTCAGAGAACATGAGTTTAAGAAAGAGGTGCTGTCAGAGGTACATGTGTCATAGCAAACTTGATGCTGAAGCAGAATGATAAATTTTATGGTGTTAGTCTCTTGATTCAGTAGAAAGCATTAAGGATGAAAAGGTTGAGTCAAAGCAAACAAACTTTCTAAAACTGGCAAGCTTATCAGAAAATTTATGCATAGAGAGTTCTGCTTTTGCCATTATATAAGTGAGTGACCTGGAAAATCTGACGTGACCAGTTTTCAGATCACTAGAGTTATAATTAAAACAATAAACAAACATGAAAGATCACCGTGGTGTCTAATTAGTATGGTTCCTTCAAAGAAAAAATGGTGCTTCTTTAATCTAGAATGCACTAACAAATGAGTAGAGAATAAATCCTTTTGGTTTTCTGATAGCTTTTAGTATGGTCCACTAAAAGAAGTGACAAAAGAAATGAAGTGGTGAAGAGGAAAAACTCTCCTGCTTCAGATGTTGGCAAACGAACATGAAAGGAGGATAGGCTGCAAGTTGCTGAAATGGCAAAGGTAAGAGAGGGAATATTTGAATGTTTTTAACAGTATAAATCTCTGCTTTAAAAGACAAACAGATTTATTTAAATCGTGTTGTCTCACAGGAATGTTCTCATTTCAATGAATTTTGCTATGGAAGTGGTCAAAATGAGTCACCAGAACTTAACAATTTTAATTATGTCATAATATTTCATTTTGTCCAGTATTTCATTTCACAACATGAAAATTTAATGTTACTATTTTATTTGTATTTACAATTTTCTATAAAAATCAAAACTCTGTCCTGGTCAATGTTGAAATTAAATATATCATAATTTCAGAATAATTAAAAAAATCCTAATTTTCTTAATTTCATTTTTTTGCCAGAACTCATAAAATTCAAATTTTAATCCTGGATGGTAATTTAGAGAAGCAAAAAAAAATCTTTAAAACCTATTTTATTACAACAACAACAACAACAACAACAACAACAACAACAAAAAAACTAAGATAGTGAGAGCTCTTCTCATTAATGTTAACCAAACACTGAAAATATTTAGAGGAAATTCCCATGCTCAGATGAGCAGGATGAACACAAGGCAGTGGTTTGGCAGGTGAAACTGTCTTGCTATCTGAACTGTAAGGGAAGGCAGCCTGAAGCACTTGTGCATTAATTTTTGCATGCAAAAGGGCACAACTACAGAGCACATCTGCATTGAATATATTTATTTCAGAACCCACAAAGCTTATTCATTGTACTCGTGAATAGCACTGCGTGGAGATACCGGTAATTAAGTGTATATATTCAGAAAATAGACCTAGTGTATCATTTTCAAAGCACGTAGGTCACCAGGGAGTCATCACTGTGGACAAACAGATAAAGATCTGAGCTCAGCAGCATTAACAGTCAGCAGCACTGCCAGGTTTCAAGGATCCATCACAAACAAATTGAAGACAGCACCTGAAAGGGCTCAGTGCTACCACAGAATCACAGAATGACTGAATTTGACAGGGACCTCCAGATCCATCCACCCAACAACTTCACTATCTGAAATTCACAGGCCAATGCTTAGGAGACTTTTGAATATCTCCAAGGAGGAGACCCCATAGCTTCTCTGGCCATCCTGTGTCAGTGCTCTATTACCTGCACAGCACAGAATGGCTCCTGGTGCTCAGAGGGAACCTCCTGTGTTCCAGTTTGTGACCACTGCCTCTTGTCCTGGCACTGGGAATTACTGATAAAACCCAGGCTCTGTCCTCTTGGAACCCACACACTGTCTTCGGGTATTGACAGACCTGGTGAGGTGCCCCTGAGCCTTCTCTTCTCCAGGCTGAACAGCCCCAGCTCACTGAGCCTCTCTTCGTAAGAGGAAGGGTCTTCCTCCAGGCCCTTCATTATTTGTGGTCATTTCTGGATTCTTTCCAGTATCCTATGTCACATTTGTACTGGAGGGCTCAGAAGTGAACACAGAGTTCAGCTGTGGCCTTGTCAATGCTGAGCAGAGGGGAAGGCCCATCCCCCTTAACCAGTTGGCAATACTTTGCCTAAAGCAGATAAGAATGACATTAGTGTTCTTACTGACAGGGGCACACTGCTGACTCATACAATTCAAGCATATGCTCTAATTTCCATGGCTATGTGCAGGTATCATTGCTCCATCCCACAGAAGAGTAAAAGTTAGGGACAACTTCAGACATGGGAAAAATATACAGGGCTGAAAGGTGTGGGAATACAAGAAAGTATACTGAGAGCAGAAGCTGTGGAACAAGATAAACAGCATGAGAGAGGAAGGCTGAGAGTCAAAGACACTTCCAGAAGAAAAGGAAAACAAATTCAAGTAAGCTGGCAGATTCCAATTGCAGTAAGAGTGCATGGCTTGGAATAACTCCTGACCCTGATTGGATAAGCACCTGTATGCATGGTTAAGGAATGTTCTGGGGAGGATTTTGTTGATATGTAAAGGCGAGTGGGAAAGTTACAAGAGAAAACTCATGAATGTATGTAAGGGATGTTAAAATCTGTGATAAATGATTTGGATTGTCCACATCTGAGTCTGTGCCTCAGACGCTGCAGAAAGAGACCTGGTGCTGTGAGATACAGGAAGAGTGGTGAGCCACTGAAACAAGTTGCCCGGTGATGTCGTTAATGCCCCATCCCTAGAGACTTTCAAGGTGAGGCTGGATAAGGCACTGGGCACCCTGATCTAGCTTTGGATGTTCCCTGCTCATTGCTTGGGATTTGGACTAGATGGCCTTCCAACTCTAAGGATTCTATGATTCCATATGGAAAAGACTGGTAGACATTCTGGATGTGTTCTGCCCTGCAAGGAGCATCCTGAAGTCAATAGGAGGATGCCGTGCTCCATCCCTTGAGTGAACACCAGTGCTGAGGTATGTGCCTAATGAATGTGTGTGGCTGTTGGTCTCTTACTGATTCCTCTGGTCAAGCGCAGAAAAGAAAGTTACACAGTGAAACAACAGTGTTTGTTGTGGTTTAACTCAGCAGCAGCTCAGTGCCACACAGATATTTGCTTACACCCCTCCCTCTGGAAGTAGAATGGGGGAGAGAGTCGAGAGAAAACAAGGTAGAACTTGTGAGTTGAGATAAAAACATTTTACTGAGACAGAAAGAGAAAATAATTAGTAATGAAAATAATATAACAAATGATAACAATGAAGCAAAATAATGATAATAATAAAACAAGTGATGCAAAATGCAATTACCACCTGCTGATCGATGTTTAGCCAGTACCCCCAGCCTACTCCCATCAGATCTTTAACTTTACATGTGCCATCGTATGGTATAGAATATCCCTTTGGCCATCTTAGATCAACTGTACTGGTTGTGTCCCCTCCCACCTCCTTGCTCTCCCTCAGCCCCCTCATTGGCAGGACAGTATGAGAAGCTGAAAAATTGTCAAGTCCCTGTCTCTGTGCAGCACTGCTCAGCAGCAGCTAAAACACTAATGTGTTACCAGCATTGTTTTTCTCCTAAAGCCAAAGAATAGCATCAAAGCAGACACTATGAAGAAAATGAACTCAGCCTGATCTGAAACCAAGACAGTATCAAATAATGAATGGCACAGAAAAGTCTTGTGAAAAATTAATAAAAACATAATCAAGCAAAAACTGTCACATCACAAATGAAATAATAGCTTGGCCACAAGGCACATAAACCGTCTTACAGAGTCCTTTGCTACCATTCAGACCAGAGCCAGCTGTAGTAGATTTCAAAACAGGATTATGAGCAGCAGTGGGTCGCAGGAATGAATCATAGTAAAACAGATTTAAGTAGTTTTCAGCAAAAGTCTGTCATTATATACAGTTCTGGATTATGGTATATAGCACTCTTATGTAAAAGGGACAAAAAACTCAAGAGAGTCTTTGTACTTTGTGGAACTTTGGAAGTTGTGGAAAAAAAATAGTTCCTACAAAATACTGTACTCAGTGTATAACTACTAAATCCATTTAGGGAATGCCCCTGGGACAATGATAACACCTGAAGGATTCTGCAAACAGACTTTTAAAATTAAATTAAACTCTAACCAAAAGTTACTTTTTTTTTTTTTTTTTTGGGGGGGTGGGGGTGTGTGTTTTTTTT